>JASCIV010000051.1:0-59776 GCA_030374735.1 Gracilaria caudata
TCCGGAAGAAATTCTGGTCTTTCTAACGTTCTCCACTGATGGATTTCAGTGTTCGAGGAATAGACGTGGCGAGCCGGTTTCATCTTTGCCGCTAGTTTCCACCATCCTTAACTACTGTCCAAAAGAACGGGCAAGAGCAAACAACGCACTTATATTCGGTGTCGTACCTGGGTTGCATGCTTCAGAGTACTTCGATACGTTTCTACAACATATCGTCGATGACTTCCGCATGCTAGGGAAAGGTATATCCGTAGTGTGCCACGACAAGAAAGTCCGCACCGTACGAGTGTTCATGACCTTGTTCACAGCAGAGTGGCCTGCAGCCTCAAAGATCCTGGGTTACAGGGGACATATTGCTTCTTTGTTTTGCAGGTTTTGTTTGAAACGGAATACCTATATCCCAGCGCTCAAGTCGTCTTACGTTATTCCCGACATTCCGGAAAGTATTCTCCGCGAATGGCTAGTCCGTCGTCGTCATCGCGATATTGGAACTCAGAGAAGAGATGTCTTTCAGATAGAATGTGGATCGGAACAAATTCATCACGATATAATATCTACTTGGAGAAAATTTCGACAACACCAAAGCGCAGAAAGTGACCGGAAGACCATAGCCGAAAATACTGGCATCAAGAACGATCGTTGTCTTCGCAAGCTCTCCATGGATCACAAGTACTCCCACCTCTATGACATTATGCATCTCGTTTTGATTGGCTGGACTAAGCACGTGGTGAAGCTCCTCTGTGGTTCTCATAATAACCATGAGCACTTGCAGACTCGGCCAAAGTATTGCATTCCCATTAGTATTCTGAACAACATAAACAAGGAGATGAATTGTTTCACAAATGGTATTCCTGTCTCATGGGGACGACCGATTATGTCGCTTAACGAATTGGAAAATGTTCAAAGCGGAGGATGTGAAACATCTCGCGGAGTGGTACTTGCTACCCTTTTTGCATCGATTCAGTATCGAAAGTAACAAAATTAGACTGCGGACGCTGACTTCGAGGCTCGTCTCGATTTCCTTCCAATATCGCTGCGAAAGAGATGTAATACTTGACCTAGAACGTGTTGTGCAGGAGATCTACACAAGCGTCCTGCAAGAATTCTCTTCTGAATCGTCAGAAGCGTTCTGTTGGACTCCTTCGACCCATCCAGTTCTCCATCTTCCAGAGCTGTTGAGAGAATGTGGTCCACTGCCTGTGACATCTCAGTTTCTAATTGAGAGGCTCCTCGGTAACATGTGGAGGAAAATGACCAGCAAAGTCAATGTTCACTCTCAACTATTCCACAAGAATCATCGACTTATAGCTATACGACTTATGAGCCATGGCCTTGCCCCACGAGTACCGAGAGGGTCAGGCCTTGTCCTAGAAGGCGATGTCGAAAGCGCCTCACAGATGGTCTCTGAACAGGGAGAAGAACATGAATTCCATGAAGGAATCGAGGTTTGAGGTACCGGAGTGAATTGGGAGTTTGAATCGTTTCTAGGCACCAGTGCAGAAATTCATGATCCAGAATCTTCCTGAGATTAGGAATTCCTGCAGGATAGTCGGGATAGTTTCCGTTAAGCAAATCAAATCTGCGCGGATAACTCAAACCTCAGTAGCATTCACTGTGGAGGCGGAGAAGGCCTTCAAGAAGAGACTATTGCAGCGAAATGATGCTCGCCAGAAGTTCTGTATCGCAGCCGAGTTTGCTCGACCCGTGGTCGGAGATTATGCGGAGTTATCACTCTCCGTCTCACAAGCGACTACAGAAAGGAAAGATATCAGGGAATAGTACTACGGCGATGTGAAAAACTTATTTGAGGTACAAGTCCAGGTTGATTCTGCTGATGACGGGAGGAAGAAACGAATCATTCACGCTTCTTTTGCTGACATTCGTTGGCATTAAAAGTGCTTGTACAACGAATATCTCAACTTGTTGTACACAAGGGAAAGACGCACCACGGGAACCACTTTGGAACTCTCGACCTGTATTCAACGGCCAATTGGATTCCTCGACATTTCAGGGCGTCGTTAATTTCTTGAAAAGAAGCGCAGGAGTCACATAGCTGGAACCGCTCGAGTCGCCATGCCAACCGTGGAATATACGACAAGGTAGGAATTGAGTCCAAGTTGCTTCACAAACGTCCCCGACGAGGCAATATGATGCAGAGTTGTGTCAATTGTGGGATAACCATTTGGCATTGTGCATTACCTCAAACGAACAAGTTCCAAACCCTCAACGAGCTTCCCTCCTTTACCTGTTGTTATCGGGCCAAATGGTGTTAGTAGGATAAGGCTTCAACGGATTCAGGTCGGAATGATGATAAGGATGAAAGAATTTCCACGAATTATTGCTACCGGAGGGAATGGAATTGACAAAGATCGGAAAAGCTGCAAAACTTCGATGTAGCTGATAATCTACTCGATCTAGCCGGCGAGATAGATGAGACGGTAGACCATTCAAAACAAGAAAGAAGTCTCGAACTTAACAATGACTGGCGCGGCTGTTGCATGCAGGAGTACGGCGTATATCACAGCGGCATTGATAAACGCAGCGGATCTGGAAGACGACGGCTCCAAAGAGAATGGTGGACACTGCCACATTGTAAAGGAGAACCGTGACGTGTTGAAGAGGAGGAAAGGATTGGATTCGGTGGAAAGTGCGAGAAATGGAACCCACTGTTACCTCTGTCAATTACGACCTTTTCTTTTTGAGTAGCACCAGAAGGTTACGGAATCTTCATTATCTTCTTCACTTCACAGTTACGGTCGTAGGTAAATCTCAGAACAGAGCGGATCGGGTTTGGCTCAACAATAAAGCACACAAATATGCGTGGTGATTGTGGACGGGGTGCGATGGTGATGAAAGGCCCGCAAGAGACAGAGCGCAAACAGCACACAGGTGGGTTGATAAGCTAGAGCAAGAGACGAGCAGGAGAGATCTGCGAGTAGATTTCCACGCGAGGTGGATCCCACAGGTCAGAAACTGAAGACACATACATGGCAAAGAGCGAAGGAGGGAAAGGCACGGCATGCGATGTGTTAATTGTGCAGGGAAAAGGCGAAACGCAAAGATGGCGTCGGAACACTGAGTCGGTGCTTCACGAGATGAACATCTTCCGTCGCCAGCACCAGTACGCAAAGGTCGACCACATGATGCGTGCGTGCGGGAGTAAAAGTTGATGTTGCTCGCATCAAAAGGCGCCACGCTTGACTCAGGAGGCACTTGAGTGCTGTTGAAAGCGAATAGATGATGCGTGAGCTGGAGCGAAATTGAAATACGATGGGGATGAAATTAGGCTTGGAACCAATCTTACATCGACAGTTGCGACATCTTCTGGTGGCGGTAGACTCGTGCAGTGGACCGATCATATCTTGTACTTCCAATGCCCTGAATGGTCACCTTTCTTTGCTGTCCAATCATAAAGGTACATTATACAGTCAGCGTGCACCGGTAAAAGTAAACGTGTGTCGAAAACGTGGAAGGTCTTTTTTGTACCATGTCACAGATCTGGGACATGGTACAAGCCACTGTCTTTGTTTTAGAGATGAACGGGTTTGAAATTTCTTCTACCCAACGCTCGGACCCATTCAAAGAAATTTCGCCTCCAGATGATCCTCATTGTCGATTGCAAAAACTGCTCATACCTCAGTATGCAAGCTTGGTAGCGTTTCGAGCATCAAGGACAACAGGAAATGCTGCTGAAAGACACCAAATCATTCATGAGAGAACAGAGGACCCCCGCAACATTGCAAGGGTTCCCTATGATGCTCTGACCCGAAAGCGAAATTGGGGATTGGATGACGAAAACCGTTCCTCTGAAATTGAAAAGCAGCGAATAAGATACAAGCGACAGAGAGAACTGGAGATTCCTAAAGAACGTGATCTTTGCAGAAAGAAAAAGAAGAAGAAAGTGCAGAAAAACGTACAGTTGACACTCTCGAGAACGAGCAATGATGATTTAGATGGCGGTTCCTCTTATTCGTTTTCTCAAAAGTCATCGGAAGATATGACATTCAGTCCATACTCTTCACCGCCTCCTAGCAGTAGTGAGTACTCTACAAACGCTATCAGTGATATACCCGGCACTGATTGCGGGTCGCCCTCTCTGGCGTCGCCAGAGCCTCATGAGCTTTCGTTGGGCGGAGATGTACCCACATTGCCACCGCAAACGTTTCTGTACGAGGTTCACGTCGATACGTACATGGTCACAAAGTATGAACATAGGCTGGTACCAGTTGAAGACGTTCCTCAATCTAATGTGAGAGTGGTTGATGTCGCCGACGCCAATCACCGTCGGGATCACATGAGAACCGGGAAACAGTAATTCCTTCCAGCTCCTGAACCGTTGCTTTACCTCCGCGAATGAGATATATTCTGTTCCCGACTTCGACGTGCATGGTGCCATGCCACATACGTCACCGTCATTATGGCGTGTTACATGGTAGTCATAAAGTGTTCATTTGTCTGATCAGATGATGGTAAACAACTACATTGCTTCTTTTTATGTATTCTCACCCTGAGGGAAGCAATGCATGCGGGGAAAGACGGGCAGTCTAGGTCTAGTCCAGTACGTTACCCACGAAAACCGGTTCTGTATCGATCTGGAATCGCAGGCCATGGCGCAGTAGTACGTATCGCATGTGCGTGATTTATTGGGGTTCCATGAGATCCAGCAGTATGTGTGGCAACTGCTGCGCGTAGTCCACGTTTTTTTCTTACTTGTCCTTGAACTTGACACAACCTTTCAAAATTCGCTATACCTTCCTTATCTTCCATCGGTTGTTTCATGCCACAGAGCCTAAATTTTTTCATATTTGGTACGATTCCAAGTACGAGTCACGTGGATTGTAAGCATTCACCAACCTTCCTGATACAGTTCTTTAACTTCTCGCCATGCTGATATATTCGTCGTGCAGGGCGCACCCACAAATAAACGTCATGCACAATACTGACGAGTTTGCGCCTCGCGAGCTCCTGGAGGCAACTGAGCACTACAAGAGCTCCCAACGAGAAACCTGCGAGCACAATTGGCCGACTCCCGAATGACCGGGACGAAAGTTCCGCCGCGAGCATATATCCGCATTCAGCTGCATGCGAGATCGCCCTTGCCCATATATTGCCCATCAACGTGCGCAGAGCACCGATAGTAGAAACCGGTAGTGTTACCGCCCCCACCAAGGCTGGCGCTACCATCATAGCACCATTTTGTGCTGCAATAGAAACCGAATCTCGCTATCAGCTTTTTGAGCGCGATGCTCAGTTCTAATAGAAGCTGAGATTCCCATCTAAGTACAAACGTCTGTATCCCGAACTTTGCCAGAGCCGAGGTTGTTGCATGAAATTGGTCGTCACACATTCTAGGGTAAGCGCTGTTTTCAGCTGCGCTCAGTAGTTCCGTGACGAGGATTGCCATAGATAAGCACCTGGCTTTGATCTTCTCATGCTCCACTGCGCGCTCCTTGTATTCACCCATGATCCATACGGGAGGCTCTTTTCCTGGCGGTAAAATGCGATGCGTACGAGATATTGACAGTAAGAGACCCTGGAATCCATTGAAAGCGAAGCATGTATATTTTGTTCTCAGTAATTGTGATCGCACCAGTGCTTCGCCGGCGCGTACTCTTCCCGTATTTGTCTAGCCCACCCACGTCCATGAATTGCTCTCGAAGCAGCCACTGAGAAACCGGCCGCGCGGCTCCTTGCACGAAGTCTTGGATTTGGACTCCAAACGCTATTCGTGCTGGAACAACCATATCAAACTCCTGCGAGGTCAGTATTTCCCAAACTAGAAGCCCACCAATGGCTTTTGTTTCCCTAGAAAGCGGAACAAACGCCTCAGAATGTTCTCTGTTGGAGTAATACGCGCGGTGTCATAGGCGTGGGAACCGTTATCATGCAAGAATGTACATCGCTCAAATGAAAACTCTTCTATTTCACCCGTGCGACTTGCCATCGCTGCAGCACCGACACCAGCACCAGCCGCTCCGAAGAGACTTCCAACGGCGACAGCCCCACCTCCCCCAAGCGCCGCCAATGGAGGAGTTGCGCCTGCCAGACCAACTGTACCCAGAACGGGTAGCAAAGCCAGAGCAATCAATCCACAACTTATACCAAAGGCGATACCTCCAAAAAACCCGCGGCACAAACTTTAAGCCACTTCGTGTTGGCTCTACGACGCGTATGACGCGTATGGGCTGAGGCATCCCTGGCAGACCCAACAATTCGCCATTCACGGTGGCGTTATTGGCGAGAGCCAACACAAGTTCTGCAAGTTGGTGCTCAGTAGTATACAAAATGCCAGGGGGGAGACACAACGCCGAGATATACCGCATTACGGCTTCTCTTGCTCGTGCATCATAGACAGTGGAATTTATGACGCCGGCCTCAAGAACTGTAGAGATAAGAGGTATAGCTTGTGATTGACCAAAAGGAAGAAGCTGTGAGACACGCATCCGCCACTTCTAAGGAGCGCGGCATGAGATCTTCAGATGTCGCAATTTCTAAAGCTTGCTCAGTGAGACCATCGCGAGCGCCATTTGGCAGCGAAAATGAGAGAAACTTTATAGTCAGATATTCTCGCAAACATGTCGGATCACGTGCTAGCGACGCAGCACAGGCAGCGAGAATGCCGACCGCGGGAAAGTTCTTCCCAGGGCCAGCCGGCTCAAAGCCCTGTTCGTGACCTGGAATAGAGGCTGTCGTTGACGCTGCAGAGGCTTCGAAACTGTTCGCATTGCTCATGAGAAAAACAAAAGCGACGCCGCAAAGTTCAGATGCGAGGGGTGCATAACAAGGTTTGTGACGCTGCAGCTCCGGGTGTAAGGAAAAATGGCCCTTAAGGTAATAAGGCTAGCGCCCGATGAGCGGAAGGCACTGAACAAGGGAGACCCGCGACATAAGTGTGTTCTGGTCCCGCCATCGAGCTATTGTAGGAGGCAACGACGGCGAGCCTGAAATGGAAGCCAATGCTGGCCTTGACCTATGACGGTACTGCGCCTGACGCGCTGGAAAGTCCACCCTCTGTTCCCTGTCCACAACTGCCATCGGGCTCCCATCCGACCGATTTCATCTTTGATCCAAATGCGTTTGCCATAGAACCTCTTCTGACACAACAAGAACTGCGCTCGTGGCGTTGTGTACGACTATTACTCGTGTCCGTTGAGCAAATGCATGCCATGCATTGCATGGGGGTCTAGCGGGATAGTCCCTTCTCGGTTCGTCCTGGGCTCAGCCTCATTGAAAATCCATGCGCTGGAGATCTTCTCAGCCGGAGCTCGGCAGTTTCCTGACGGCTCACTAATATATAGAACGCTACCCTTGTACAGCACTAGTTGTTCTGTACCCTTGGTACCTTCGCAGCTAACCCCAAGAAGCATTGTGAGTCACAACTTGTGACCCCCACCACTTACGTGCATTGAGATCGAGTGATTGAGATATCTCCCTGGGGACGAAATACGTTGGGCAGTTGTGTTGGGTCTTATGTCTAGGGTTGCCGTGCGTTATAAATGTTGAGAAATCGAAAAAATTGGGTGGCAATCTCAATCGATACGCATGCCTTCAGTTTCTTGAACGGCGCTTCTTGGAAAAGATAGAGCTTCGGGCGCACCGCCTCCTGCCTATTCGCTTCCCGTTTTGGACATCATCGTCATTTCATTCGTAAGCACTGGTTCGTCCGTTCTGACTCCATCCAAATCACTTCCTCAAACTTCCAGACTACGAAACGTGCCATGGCAGTGTCGACTTCGATGCTTCATAGTGAGACGGGTCAATTTTTCGGCGACGGAGGCTCAATCTAACCCGATGGTCACCAAGATTTGCATCAGCTTGACTGGTGCAACTATGAGTGAGCAGCTCAAGCAAGTACGAATTTTCTATAAAGATATCTTCACTGCAATTCGTTTCTGACGCTATCTATGACATTCAGCCCGGAGAGGCGAAAGCAGCAGGCGTAGATCTTGTCGAGATTCGAGTCGACTTATTGGACCGATCTACATCAAATCAATGGCAGCGCATTTTGGAAGAAGCGCCGCCCCGCACCCTTCTACCTAACTGTATTTCGCGACGATGAGCACGGACCGAGAAAAGCGCAACAGCAGTATGAACAAATGGCTCGCGTTGCCCGTCGTGAACGCCTTGCCGTTGATGCCGAAAAGCGTGTTGAAAAAGTGCACGCTGCAGACCCGCTACGAAACTTCGCCTTTGATCGTTCGTTAGTGGTTCAAGCCATGCATGGATAGAGAGCGATGACACCTCGCTCTGAGCGCTTCATTTGGGCTACGTCAATCTTTCTCTTTGCTAATCTCCTGACTTTGGTGCTCGAGCACATTAGCCTTTGTTCGCGCACCCTCGCTCATATTACGCTGACCTCCTCTGTGTGGTTCACCCCACACATATAGGTGGAACCACACATGTCATAACGACCATATTGCAGATCGTCAAACTCGCAGCGCGCGTAGTAAGCAGTAGCTCAAGACGTATTCCGTGGCGTCACTAACAAGCTAACCCAATGCTGCATCATGCGAGCCCCAAGCGAAGATGCGAGCGAAGCAAAGACGCCATCATTGCCATATTCTCGTCGTGACCTCGCTCTACAGTTTGGGATGAAAACGCCAGGTCAGGCTAGAGGATCGTTCGCGACTGAGGGACGTTCTCCTGTACACAAAACAGAAAAGACCCTGCGCAACATGGCTCTAAAGCCAGGTGCATGATCCGATCACAACTTTCATTGGACCAAGACACCGATGTACGCCATTTGCGTGCCTAACCACTCGCTAGCTTTACGCTTTACCAATCAACACCTTCAAGACTGAATATTGCTTCTCATCTCCAGGATAAGCGCTTCTGCAGAGCGTTTTACTTCTCAATGTCTCCTATTACATGAACTAGGCTCACCATGAACAAGGTTTGCATTATATTCAGTCCTATGCGCGGGATCACTCCTTGGGACAGACCCATTGGCCCATGCTCTTCCACAACCATACTCATAACTTGGGCCATGCCCATGACGGTTGCCCTGCATTCGCCGTGGCCTCCATCTCAATCTGCGCTCCCTCAAATGGATGATTCCAGCTTGACAAGGTACCCCAAATCACCCCGCACAAACCTTCCTCTCGTTTTCTCAACTTTGCGCGTTCATCCCCGTATTTCCACCGACGCATGTCAACCCCTGTCGTGACGCCCAATTGGTTGCTTGCCGGAAGGCGATCGCACTTCCGCCAAGATTGAAAGCCCGAATTTCATTCTTGGCATATGTCTACTTTGCTAATTCCACCCTCGATGTTGATCCGCCACCCGTAACAGCTGAGGTAGCAAGGTATGTGCAGGGACCCATGACAACCACTTGACAAACGCCTCCACCGGCACCACCGAGCACAGCCGTTGCAAAGGGAGAAAGACCAGCAGTTGTTCCCGCATCCAGTAATGTCGCCTTTGCTACCATCAGCACAGCACCTTTTGTTGCGCTTTCGATCATCTTTGGACCAAATCCACGGCAAAATGCGCCTATTCCATTCATTTCTCCGCCAGTCGAAGTGTATACATTCCTGATTGCTTGAATGGTCGATTCGTTACGAAAGCGTCCCATGCGCGTTTTTCAGACCTCAAACGGGAGTCCTAACCGCGGCTTCCGCCATATGCAGTAGCGCTCCATTGCGAAGGTCTTTAGCAGATCTCTTGCCGCTCGGTGCCATGATGACTAATGCGATCTATCTACTTTGCAGCTCTCGTTTCGAAGAGGGATGTGCAGAGAAGGGACACGGGTTTGACAATTGATCGGATAGGGATCTGGAAGGCATTCAACTCGACCATCAACAATGTGACATAAGAGCGCAACATAACAGCGCACCCTTGTGGCAGCGTATCATTATCCAGGGCAGGAGTTGCGCCATTTTGATGAATTGTGCCAATAACTGGGTAAAAAACCAGTTGATCGGTATGGCTGCCCTTAAGGTTTCAAACTGAGTCTGACCTCTCACCGCCAACCCTATCCGAATCTGTCTCGGAGTGAGCAATGAAAGAAAGCGGGGCATATCCAGAATGCTCTCCAGTGAGATGGCTACCAACTTAAACACATTGTAGAGGACGTCTCACGCATCGGTTATTCTTCCGATCGGTGAGACTGGACAGCCATCGCGAATTCCTGCTCCTTAGTTCGAATCCTATCTTACGTTTGCGTCGGTTGGAGATGGCGCTGAATCTGCTCCGGGACGGATCTAGACCAGCACCTTACATAAAATGTACTGCATTCGTGAGATTAAACCGTGGACTCCTGTGTATGGCGTCATCGGGAAGCCGATCAGTCAATCAATGAGGCTTGCTTTGCACAATGCAGCAATGGCTGTGAGTGATATAATTGGCGCCTTTTTGGCTTTCAAAGTTGACAATCATTACCCTGAATTCATTCGTGACATGTGTGGTCTCGATGTTCAAGACTTTGTCGTCATTAAGCGTCCTTAAGAGTCTGGAATGGAGGCGATGGACGATATGGACGATATTGCTCGAAAGATCGGAGCGATGAATACTGTTGTGCGACAGGCCAATGGCTCTCTCAAAGGCTACAGTACAGACTGGGCTGCCGCCATATCCGCTGTTGAGGATCATTTGGAGGGCGGCATGAATGGGAAGCGCGTAGTCTTTATTGGCGCTGATGGTGCTGGAAAGGCTTTGGCTTTTGGATCTCTTGAAAGAGGGGCTTCGAAAGTCGTGGTAGTGAACAGAACGAAGAGCAGGGCCTGTGAACTGGTCCATGATCTTTTGTGAACGATGAGAGGCTATGTCCTTGAACGAATTCAATGGTGGTATTTCAGGTTACGTTTCCCTGATGAACATCACCAGTGTTGGAATGCATCCTAATGTTAATGACCCGCCAATTCTTAGTCAAAGGCTGGGGAGAGTTCTGTAGTGTTTGACGCAGTTTACAACCCTTTGGAAAACAAGCTACTGAGTGACGCTAAGAACAACAGATAAGCTACGGTTTCTGGACTTGAAATATTTGCTGCGATAGGCAGCCGGGCAGTTCCAGTTGTGGTTCCGAGCGCTACAGCGCCAGAAGATGTTATGCGAAAGGTTGTGTTACACAGTCTTGGGGCCTAATAGGAGGTCGTGTTAGTGGCGGCGCTTCGCTGCAAATGCTCTCAATATGCGTTATCTGACGGAAAGCTTCAGGTCACTCTCCACATGATCAGACATTTTGCATATACATGCCGAGAAACCCATCCCTCGAAAGTACGTTCTTTGTGACAAGGCTGTAGAATACTGTTAGCAATGGAGCTGTATTTCCGGAAACGTATTCGTTATCTTTCACCCATGACTGGTGTATTGGATATCAGAGAAGGGATGGACGAGAACTTCTAGTGGTCAGGGGGAAAAGCTTCACAGACACGCGGGCATAACACCTCAACGGGCAAATGAAAACGTGTTCCTCTCGCTGCACGGAATGAAACTGAACAACGACGGAACGCACAACCCTCGCATGAGTGCGCGGAGAAGACCTAGGAGACGCCTCCGCAGCAAGAGGAGAACAACTGTACGTAAGCTACCGCAACGGCTGCAGCGCGTCGACTTCAAGTCGATATCATGCCATCAACGAATCCCTTCCAAAATCGCGCTGTACATTTGACGCGCTACACGCCATCACTTGTAACGGAAACATTCGCGTCAGTGCAAGATGCGTCGAAGATCCTACTTAGTTCGTGGTGGAATAGTTTGCGTCCGCCAGTGCAGGAGTGGACGCGCACGTTGGGGTTTGTGATGCCCTTCATGGTACGCGCGGCCAGGGCAAGGTTCTGTTGGCACTAGGATAGGAGGGGGCGTAGAGCGACACAGAACTAAGCAAGGTGAGAAAGATGAGAATCGATATAAGAGCGCGAGCTTCGGACGGATATGGCCATGGATGTAGGGCAGGCGTTGTCGATTTCGGGCGATCACAGTGGGCGGTATGTGCACCTGCATGGATATCGTAATGGCCTCATTAAATTCTGTAGTGGCCGAAATACTGCGCATCTTCCAGATGATCTGTATTGTGTCCACAATCGGGACTACGTAAGGTTTTGTCCTGAAAATTATCATATTACGATGGATTCAAATTACCTCTTCATTCTAGCTCATAGTAGACGGCCAGACATTCTCAATATTTTGATGTGCAAAATATTCTTTTGATTTAATTACGACACAAATTTGGTCATATTCTGTCCAGAATCACGGTTCATAGGGGGCAGCTGCGCCTCGAAAATGCGGTTTTGCAGTAAGCAAAGAAAGCATGTCTTGTAAATGGGCGCGCACTACGCGAATCCTCGTCTAGACTGGATACCGCAAGACCTCGCTTTGAAGTTCAAAGCATCCTTCAGGGTGACACAAACCTCTACAATATCGAAGTTTATCCCAAGTCGGGATTTTTTAACACGAAGGCAACTGGGAAGCCTTGTAGTACAACTCTTCTGAGCGACGTGCGTGAGGACGATGATGTAGAGGGGATCAACGGGATTTAGGAAAAATGTTACCATCCCGAGCCGATGGCATTAGCTGGAAAAAACGAACACAGCGGGATCCGTGCCTTACCGCCGCACCAGTCGCAATTACGAACGGCGCAAAGCGCTTTCGGGGGCTGTGGACATGGCTGCGGCATTGGTTCAGTTTAGGTAGCTGAAGGTAGTTCGCAAATATTTGCCCAATAAATGAGCCACACTGCCCTCTTATTTGCCTGAAGAACATGTCGGAGAAGCGCAACACCCCAAAACCAGAAAGTGCGTACGTGATAAAAGATACAAGCCTCCTGCTTCTTCCTGCACAGCGCCTTTATGCAGAAGGAATCTCCCCGAGCATGCCCCATGATTGAAGGGCGTACCTCTCCGTCGGCAACAACGTCAGTCTCAACCACCATAGCGCTTCATTCGCCGTACTTATGCCCATTCAATGACCTAAGAACGAGGTCTGGGTATGCGTGATGGTGCATGATATGCGAGATGGCTCTAGCTGTTTTGCATGCAACATTAAGATCCGTAGCGTCCTTGAGATATTGTGGGTTATGGATCTATGTTCCGTGAAGTATGAGAACACCCATGCCGTGCGCATGGAAGCAACTTTGTACCAAATGGAAAGTTGCTATTGGATGTTAGCAGAGAATCACAGGGAACATTTGGAGAAGATTGGGAGTATCAAAACCCATGATTAACGTCTTTGGCCAATTATTGCCTGCTTGCTGCGAGTTACTGCATTGCTCCAAACATATCGGCGTCTTTCGCTATATCCAACTGCATGGAAACGGTGCGGCACTAAACGTATCAGAGTGGTGTGTCTGGAATCCTAGCTGGGTGTGATTGGCAGCTCTCCAGTCGCCCATACACGAAAAGCCACGTGAAGCGCATATCCCTTGCATGCAAACTCCGACTTCGGAACAACAGTGCCCACCCCCTGTCGCCAAGTAAATTCAATGTGAACGCTGGACTGCTACCTGGTTTTTAAAAACCTTTCATACTACTTCTATACTTTTGCTCGACGGGTACATAACTGACTGGCACTATGCACGGAGCTTTTCTCGATGAACCGGCAACTTGAGATCTGAGTGTGGCACCCTTCCGCAGATTCACGCCAGTATTTTTCGACACCTCTGACAAAAATATCCGTTGCGGGTCAATTCAGACAAGAGAATCTCATCCTTTGACTGTGCAAGACTACCGCCATAGTATGCTTCACACGGCAGATAAGTAGACTTTTGCTGTCACGAAGCTCGGTGTGATTGCTCCCATGGGTTGGATTAATCCAACTGAGAGTTTGAGGTTTCTTTGTCAGAAGACGATGTTGGCCACTCCTTGTGTCGCCGTGGTTCCCCTGAAACCTGAAAGATTTTGGAAACGTTTCTGCTATATCATATGGCGACTGCCATTGTCGGCGGATATTCAAGGATGTGTGTGTACCTATTGGCATTCTTCTTATGGGGAATCAAACTTGCGTTTGCAAGTCATCACAGAGTTCTTTTCAAAAGGGTGTTATTTCTATGAAGAAATTCAGCGATACAACGAGGGAATCAAATAGTTTGAGGTATTTGTCAAACAGAACACTTTCTACCTCAGACTTGTGAAATCCGCTGTGACTTGCTCGTGCATTGCTCATGTTGGAAATCAGAAAGCGGCGTATCTAAGGCGCTCGAGCAAAAAGCATGGTTTCGATCTCATTGCTTTTGACGCTACTCAGTTTCTTCTTTGACGCTGGGACTACAACACCATTCGTTTCTTCCGCCAACACTCGAGTCTTATCGACAACTCGGGATATTTACCCCCGTTAGAATATTTGTTGAGTCCCAGAGTGAGGTGAGTTTTGTCCTGGTCATTTGGAAGTCAGATGGGGTGGTTGTGAGTTTGATTTTTAGGCCTCCAAGTGGATCTTCCCCGGAAGAATTCGTTCCTAGCTTTGGTCCCGAATCATCTGCCGTGTTGTGTAACGACTCTTGTACGATCACCAATACGGTATCTAAAATTGCTGCACGGATGCCACCGCCGTCAACACTACCGTTGCCTCTACCTTGGAAGGGTTTCCGGCCACGACTTTATGTTCGCTGACGGCTACCTTGGGTGCCCGACAACTTTTTCATTTTGAGTCGGATGAAGTTCCTGTAAATGTCTATGGAATTGTGCTTTACGAGCTTGATGAAAACGGTGAAGTTCCGAGAACGCTAGAATTATATCGGGATATGCCAATTCTCATGAACTTGAAACTTAATGACCGAGAAGATCAGGGTGTTCGAGAGATTCAGTCGTATAGAGTGCTACCGGATAATATCATCTTCGAAGGCTCGATTGGAACATCTTTTCTCAACTTGACGTCAGTATCTGTCATTGCCGACGACCAAGTATTCTGGTTCGACATATCCACATTTTCAATTACTGGAAGCTCTTATTGTTCCTCTGGGATAGTCTTGGATAATCCTACTCAGTGTGGACTAAGTTTCGCTGCTGGGGTGAGGATGTGTTTTAAGGCACGATTTCGTCCGTAAAAGTCAGTTAAGTTCACGCTGCAACTAAATTAGGACTCGATCAGTACAAGGGACGAACCGTACGAACAAACTGTCTCCTTCAGCATGGTAGGGCGAGCACCTCCAGTAATCACGCGTATCTCCAAACTGTCGAATTACCAGATTCTTCCGTGCGGGGTTGAAATATTGAACATAACTGGGCAGAATTTCCGATTTAGTGACAAAAGTGAACTTCTAGTCAGCAATGAAGATGGATCCGTTTCGCTTTGGCCTGAAGTTGAAGACTTGTTTTCGCACAATGAAGGATAAGATGTCTCATTCTTATCCGTCGAGAGCCCTGGAGTCGTGTCCTTCAATGTCATATATTTCTATGGATCTGAATCAGAAAACGCTGTTACCCTGCAGGATGATACTCTCCTGAAGATTACATTCAGCACTCCTCCCGTACTGCTAAGCCTAGCTTCTAATGTTACAGAGCCGGAAAGTGGCACAAGAATCATCCTGAATGGTATTTTGGGTGGATTCAAGACTTCCAACTTCGTAAGGGTTGGTAGATTTGATGCTCGCGAAAGTGATGGCGAAATCGCTGAAGATGGAAGTCTGGCTTTTCTTACACCTTCTTTATAATCGCTGGGGAAGCAGTTCAAATACGACGAATTCGTAGCGGTATGTGAAGAAGGTTCTGAGTCTCTACCCTTCATATAAAACATGGCTCCAAAGTGCTTATCACAGCTGCTGATAGTAGCAAAAAGGATGACAGCTCGTACGTGATACCATACGACGGAGAAGTTATCTTCGTTGCCGAGGTTTCGGCTAACAACGTTAACGCAACATATCTCTGGAGTTTGGTGAATGCTGATGGGACTCGGTTTCTCTGGAGAACTCTTACGGAAGAGGCATATTTCTGTGAAGCTGTCCGAGATCATGGTTGCTTCACGTCGTTGATTTCGGGGGTTAGCAACGTTGCCGGGATAGTCGTGTCTACAACTGATTCTGACACGTCAGAGGAGGTGCAGCTTCTCATTGATAGGACTCAGTCATATGTGGCAAACCTCAGCCGGATTAGCAAAGATGTGACAAGAATATATAGCCCCAATCACATATTTCCTGCTATGGACCTGATATTCTATCTTTTACTTGTGACAGAGAGTCTTTTTGATGACGAGTCAACTCCTTTCGCCGCTTTAAGGCATGCCGAAACTGCGATCGAAATCACAGAAGACAGCGAGATATAAGCACTGGTTAGTGTCTCTCTTGTTGAAAAGGTATCTACTATTGCCAGCATATCACTCGCTGTTGCTTTCAACGTCGGACAGAAGGAACTTCAGGAAGGAGACTGTGTCAAGAACCAAGTTCTATTCGGAGAGCTTTTGGTATCCTACTGCCGAAAAGTATCGCATCCGTGAGGTCACAGCAAGAGAGCCGTAAATTATTCGGAATTAAGTCAACTGCTCTACGAGAATCTGACATTAATAGGCAGATCCGTACCATATCTTCAAACACAGAGGCTCCTCCAGTTGAGCTTCATCTCCAAGCTTCTCGTAATGTCGATCAAGTGAATGAAGTGGTTGAATTGTCAGAGATACAAAGAAAGCTGTGTCCAAAAATTATACCGGATCTTTCTTCCAGACGAGTTGTAGTAACAATCATCGTCATCCCCGAAAAATCACTGGCGGCTAGAGGACTATTGCTAGATGAGGAAAACCGAGTTACGCAGAACCCGGTTCTTAAAGCTCGTTGACTTGAAACAGACGAGATTCCCCCAAAATGCTTTAAAATAACTATGAAGATTGTATCGAGCTCGATTGAATCCTCGGGTGATATTAAGGCTGGGATTGTTCGAAATGACGGTTCTGTTTCTGTTAATTTCTATGATGTCGACGATTGCTTCATCTTGCGAACAGACGAGGAAGACGTAGTTTCCATAACAGGTACTATAATTACTATACTGACCAAGAATCAAGGGCAAATAGTTGCTGGTGCCCCGAAGGAGAGAATTGCTGGTCCTGTTATTGACGACATACGGGGAGATAGACTGCGAGAGATTGGTTTGGTTGGCGCAGCGACTGGCATCGGAGTAGGCTTTCTGATGGGAGCCATACAGATTATGTGGCTTGCCGCAACTCACTTTGTCGTCACCGCTCCTGTCGCTGGGATAGAGAATTACTGGGAATTAGTGAAACGTAACGCATCCCTCTAAACAATGGAAAAAGGCCCGGCTGGTACTGCAAAGGGCCGGAAAACGTTCCAAATGTACGGGCAGGTGCCAGTGAACGGCCGCGCATTGGCCTTGTGACACAGCTCAATTTTTTGGATTTGTTTAATCCGGACGGGACATGTCCGGCTGGAGGTCAACGGATTTCCATTGGGCACGAAACAGCCGACTTCATTTCCATGCGTATGCTCTCGCACCTCGTGCGGCCACCTGGAAGTCATGGCCATGCAAACAAACTTTTCAAAGATGAGAACCATTTACAAGGGTTCAAGGGTACTGGCGGTACGAGGGACGGTCCCAACCCACCGCAAGCTCGCTCTTCTCACACAGTTGCAAGACGCTAGCCCCAAGACCTTCGTAATCACTGCCCAGCGCCTGCGGTATGCGGAGGGGCTGCTCAACCGCACAGTGTGCGTACCATCGACGACGTGAAGTCGCTGGAGAACGCCCGCGCCAAGCCGGAAGAGCAGTGGTCATCTACAGTGAGGCACTGGCTACCATCGTATTCATGTCCCATCGGTATGCAACTGAGTGACCCAAACAATCAGCCGTTGAGCCCTCCACGGCCATCCCAAAGCACCCGAAAAATGTCCTCTCTCACGATCGCCATCGCCTTCATCATCATTGTTTGTTCGTTCTTCGCAGGGCAGGGCCCCCAACAGTTTTTTGCACGACAACCATTTAATGGAAAGAGTTCAAAGCCTGTACTGCTCTGGATTGCGTAATGTAAGGCCGATTTTGATGCTGAAACGGAGATCAAAGTCAGAAAAGTCAGCATTTTGACCTAGACGCGCTTTTCTCCCTGCTGCGCCACCCACGTAAAAAGCTTTCATTGCGCGTCGATGCAGAGCCGATGAAGTGCACAAACTCTTCCCAAATGCCCATGGCTCGTTTGCGATAATTGTCCTTTGCGGTGGACACAAACACGGCAATTTCCCATTTGAAAGCGGCCCAGATGCCATCCGCAACCGAGTTGACAAACGATTCGCCGAAACGCCCGTTGCTCACCCCCGCTTGATTGGTAGCAATGACCAGCACGTGACTCTCCTCAGCCAGCGCGGCGAACAGAGGCTGTACCTGCGCAATTAACAGACGCCAGTTGTTGGGACTCTTCGGGAACGTGGTACGCGATTTGGTGGTTATGGGCGTGCTGTCGGGGTCGAGCCCGGCGATCTTCAACCTGTTGGCGCTTTGAAACGGGCGTTTTCCATTCCTCCATGAACTGGGTTCGAATCGCATGCCCTTGACCGAATCCAACCACATACTATGTGTCGGAGCGGGGTGCAAGGGCATTTGCCGACGATATTATACTCATGGCGAAGACCGATTGCGGTCTACAGCAACTCCTGGACATATGCGGTAGTTGGGGAGAGGAAATGCGAATGCCATGGAACACTTCAAATGGCAAATCCATGGCATTAAAACTACTGGAAAACCAAACACACTCAATGAAGTTCAAGTTTTCAGGTGATGAACTAAGTGTGGTTGGTAGCGCAGTTTACCTGGGAGTGTCTCTGGACACTACTGGGGTAACCACGGACAAGCATTTGAAGCGATTGATTAGTGCGCAACGTCGGCTTGGAAGCCTGGCGATTGCGGGGCTACACCGCAATGGATTCGACACGCGAATCTGTGTACGGTTGTACAGAGTATTTGTGAGGTCTGTTTACGAATATGCACTGCATCTCGTGCCACTCACTCCGCATCTACAAATGGCGATTGTGAAATTGGGAGCCATTTTCTTCAAACTTGTTCTTGGAAAGATGGCCTCTCGGTTTGGAACATACCGAGTGCCGATGATGAGGGCGCTTTTTCGACTGGAGTCGGCCGCATTACGGAGAGTAGTGCTTGCGACCAAACATCTGCGACACTATGAATTGTGTCAAAAAAGGCGCTAGGTCTTGATTGTGGAGATAAATCCCGAGCGGTGAAGGTGAACAGAGCATGTCGTCAACTGTCTCTGTTCACCTCGTATCAATCAATATGTACGTTGCTAGCAGATATGAATAACGCAGCTACTACTGGAATAGAATCACTTCGACACCGAGAGTGGAAACTCGCATCTGCAAGAAGGGTCCGCAAGATCCCATGTGGAGCGAAGGGAGCATTTCCGCCTATTCTTCGGTTGACGAAAACATCACACCGCCACATGGGTATTCGATGGTACTTCAAAGAATTCCCAGCAAACCCAACTGAAACTCACAATATTCTGGGAAATAAGTACTGGAGGTATGGAAGGCTGAAAGTGCTGCTTGGAATAGAAGAATGGTCGCCAACTGAGAAGAAGGAGGCGACCGATATACTTGACATGTTAGAAGAGAAACTGGTGTAGCGCTCCAGATGTATGTGAAAAAGTACACTCTAGTCGACTAGTGTAGGGAACCAGATGAATGTGTTACTCTGCTGCTCTACATGGGACCTTGAGAACATTATAAATAAACTGCATTTGATCGAAAAACAAAAACAAATCCAACCACACGCCCTCTCGCAGCGGTTTGGAACGACGTGAGTGCTTTGCATCGGAGCCCTCTGCTTTTTTGCCTTCCGCGATCTTTGCCATCGCGTTCAACGTGGATTGGCGCAGACTTTTGTTGGCCTGCAAACGCTGTTGCATCGGCATTTGGGGTGTGGAAGCGACTGAATGCTTTGCGCGACGCAGGTGACTTGAACGCTTTCTGGTGCATGAAGAGAGCAAAGAGCGCGATGCTGTCTCCCGTGCGAAGGGCTTTGTGAGTGCTCGCTGAGGTACGTAAGTGAGCAAACGAGCACCAAGACGGTGTAGGCGGTGTTGACACATAGCTGTTTCACCACCTGCTGCAATTGTTCACTTCGCGCCAAATCTTTTAGCAGATGTGATAAGGTTATCTGTGATTCAGAGACGAGTCCTTTGAGACCGAATTGAACACGCCAGACACGGCTTCTACGTGTGACCCTCATCACTTCACCGAGTGGCATTTAATATTCCGGACCCGATACCTTTGGTATCGAAAGTAATATTAAGCATGCAGGCCAGTACAAGAGTAGAAGCACACTCGTACGGGCTGAATTAACACTGCTGAGGACGCAACGAAAGCGGTATATAAACATTTGGAAATCATTCCTGATGGTGTTAAGGGCAATGGTCCAGGGCAAATGGAAAGAGCTCACGTGCAGGCGTACAGTCCCAATCCTTGATAGACCGGATGTGAAACACGAAGACCATTTCTTGTCACCCCATCTTTGTCATCCGAAAAAGTGCCAAGGTCGTGGCGAAGAATGGTGATTTCTCTCAATATTGTTCTCGAATATCATTGCCGTAGACCCGCCCCCACCATTGCAGATTCCAGCCATTCCAACGTTAGATTTCGTGTGCATCATGACATGGAGCAGCGTGACTGCTATTTGCGCCCCACTACACCGCATGGGGTGACCCAAGCTCACCGCACCTCCAAACAGGCTCACTCTATTTTCTGGCAACGCCAAAATCATTGAATTCGCTAGAACCACCACGGAAAACGCCTCGTTCAACTCAAACACATGCACTTCGTCCATTGTTTTGCTTGCGCGTTTTTACGCTTTTGGAAAAAACAGTGATGGTGCATTGGGGAACTGATCTGGCTCCAGTTCAACGTCGGCAAACTCGCGTATGGTGGCGACAACAGGCAAGCAGAGTTCGGCGGCTTTCCATCTTTGATGAAATATGCTAGCATCCACTTCATAGTTGACGCATCAATCCGGAAATATTACTCATCACGCTGCACGCAAATCTCTTTCCCCCGTTCATTTTTGACGACTGGCACAACTTGGGAGTAGAATGCCTGATCAGTCCATGCTTTTGATTGACGATGGCTTTCTTTCGCGTGTTTATCTCGCATTTCTCGAGTTATGCCATGACGTTTTGAACAGCTTTCTGCGCACATTCCCACAGTGTCCTGATTATACGGATCAAGTAACCTGTCTTGTTGCAGGCCGTCTACGAACTGCCCGCTGCCGAAGCAGTAGCGAAAGCGACTCTTTGGAACGTATAATGGGACTCTCGACATACTCTCCATTCCCCCTGCTACGAAAACATCTGCTCGGCTAAGGATTATGTCTTTTGCAACCATAGATACAGCATTCAGTCCAGAAGTGCACACTTTGGTCACCGTGGTACACAGGCAGGAAACGGGTAAACCTGCACTCAGTGCTGCCTGTTACGCTGGAGCTTGTCGAAGACCCGCAGAAGAAACGTTTCCCATATAATATGCATCTACATCACATGCACGGACGCCGGCCTTCTTCAATGCGCCTGCAATAAAACGTTAGTCTCGATCTGGCAGAAATGTGTCGCGCTAAACCACACGCACCTTCAATAGCAATGGAGCTTAGTTTTGTTGCACAACACTTTTTCAAGTGAACCATCATATGAGGCAATTGAAGTTCAAGCCGCTCCGAACACCACCACTTCATTCAAAGTGTCCCTAATCTCTGTGTTCATCTTTCGGCTCTTGCACGAGTGCGACTTTTATGGTCTTGGATCGCACTGCTACGGTCGTCGAGTTGCAGAAACTGAACCAGAACTGCGCCCGAGGCTATAATTAATACTTTAGCTTTGCATTGGAGGAAGGATTCAGAAACCAGATATTTACCAAGCATTTTGGGTGATGAGTTTGTTTCCACAGCAAAGGTCTATAGTGACGAGCTTTAAAACGTTCCGAACCAGTACGACGAATTGTTTTCAATGACGTCAAACGGGTGACGTGCAGTGGAGAGAAACGCCAGGAAAGACGGACCCAGAACCTCATGACGATTGCGGACGGAATAAATGCCGCGATGCGTTCGGAGATTCTCGCACCGTTGCACATCAAAAGGAACTGGTCAGAGGTTGGGGCCCGAAGTACTCCTGTATCTGTGAGAGAGTTCTTTGTATGCAGCAGATAGAAGGGAACGCTAATTTTCCCTTGTACTGTCGTACCATTGCGCTTGAAAAGTGTAAAAGGATTCCATGTCTTCGGGATTTCCCACTCCAGAAGAAATCCATTGACGTTCAGAGAGCACATTCTGGTGACCACGTGTTTTGGCTTTTTGCGATTAGACATAGCTCTTCTCCAAAACTACCGAAGCTACTTTGCAATTTGCTCACTTATATCAATTCTCTGGTTTTGTCAGATGCCGAGCAGATCTTCTATGAGCTGCGAATTCACATCTGATCGCTTCTCCTATGGCAAAGGATGGATTGACGACAGTTGCATGTACTGCTGGCATTCTCGCTCTGGTGACCGCTGCATTTCTTCGAACTTTCTCAGAAGCACCATATGTGGCATCGTCCAATTTGGCGCGCCTCACGATTCTCCGATTTCTCCAAGAAGAAACTTTAAGAGGAGAAGGATTCGATAAATTGCACCACGCCTAATTGATCTGGGAGCTGGTTCTGGGGGGCTTCTTCTTGACGCTGCAGAGGAGGGGTGGATAGCAAAAGGTGCTGAGCTGAGTGTATGGCTGGTTTTGACAGCCAAATGGCGTGCATAGAGGAGAGGCCTATCTACGAGAGCTACAGTAGAATGGCGTGACATTTGGACCGTGAATATGAACGAATTCGATGCTGTGGCTGTCTTTGGAGTGCCAAGCACCATGAAGAGGGTTGGGTTGAAAGTGCTCGAGGAAGCAAGCAGTGAGTGTGTGTTATGTCCTAATAAATTTCAGATCCCCGGGCAGGAAGGAAGGAAAGCTGGTGATGTTTGGTTCTATAGAGTCAGTGAGCAAAGGCTGCAGGCAAGCAGTATCGTGTCTAACGAGGCTCGACTTTGAATGTCAGGTCTTTCGTGCTGTGTGACTTGATATGCTTTTAGCAGGATACACGCTAACAAGGCCTCCACCTCGACAAGTGGCCTCTGTTGAACGTGCAGTTGGCGGAGACCATGCGGGCGTCAGTCAACCCACCGTGGACATATGAGTATCTGCGGTAATCAGATACAAAAGCGATTTGAGCTTCTCGCGGTCGGACGTGTATTAATGTTGGTAGCCAGGGTTTCTCCCAAGTCGTGAACCAGAAGCATGGCAAGCCCTAGCTTACAAAGACGAGGATACATTTTTCAAGCAAGTAAACATTGCTTCTGTGGTTCCTAAGGTACTTGGAGAACGCATCAGCCTTTCATTGCATATAAATAACGAAGTATTATACATAAAATAGACTGCATCATTCATATGCCCATATCACACTTGAGGGCGAGCTTGTACAACGTAGAATTTACTGTCTTTGAAACAGCCTTCAATGCCTTGTGGAGCCCCACCCATGATATTTCTATTTCGACACCAATCTTGGCTACTCTTCACATCAAAAATTCGAGGAACTCGTCATCCATCATGAGACGTTCGTTTACATATTCTATATGGATGAATTCATTCGCTGCGGGTGTAAGCGAGTCATGGGGCCCAGCTCCAGCAAATCCATCCAGATCTTTCGCATTACTGTCAGACCTGAATACGAAATCACAACCAAATGACGCAGTTGCTTTGCTTGGGTAGCATCGAATCACCGAAATCCTCGTGTCCAGGCCTTGGTCTTTGCGGACAGTGAAACCAAGCGCTTGCCCAGGGGCGTTCCACCAAGAGTTTCACCCAAACCCACTACAATTTTCGCATACAACTCGTTCTCATCCATATTAACCGGATTGGAAGTATGGATGACGAATGCAAAGTGAGCATCCAGCACCTTCGGACAAAATACCGCCATATCGACATCGTCCATATTAAGGCGAAGCTTTTGCCTAGCAAGATGTGCACGTTCCTTCCAGATGCTTACCCACACGCCTTCAACCGCGACCCAGGCCGAAAGTAGAGTACTATCTATACCCTCAGAGCCAAGATCATCATGAATGCCCCTCAGGGCCTCCTTCAAACCCTCAGGAGAATCAAGACTCGTGATGAACTCCCGAAGTTTTGGACATAGCTTCACATCACTCACCTTGGCTGATGACATTTCCTTCTTCAGTCGATCATATTCCTTTCTGAGATCATGGTTTGTATCAAAGTTCATGTTCTTTTTCATGGCAACAAACGGATGAGCAACTGAGACTGGCGTATTGATCCAGGACGGTAGGCCAAGCGCAACTATACGTTGCAAGTTCAGAGACTTTCCTCCAACAACCTCCTCGCTAAATTCCGAAGAACGAATAGCCCACGGCGCCGCCAAACCGACTTTTCTGCAAAGCTACTTTCTTTTCTCCAAACGCTTTGAGGGCATGCTCACTGAGCTCCCTCCGGATCAGACGCCCCGAGTCCTCTCTCATCATGCTCCCCCACTGGAAGCCAGCAAACATACCCGGAGGCGTCATCATACCACTGGGTGGAGTAGTATAGCCTAACGAATTCACACGCTTCATCACCATTTGCGCACTAGAGCTCGGGGACATTCTTGCACTCTCATGGACAATTTCGATATGGAACACTTTTCCAAGCAATTGCGCCTTGACGGTGCGACCGTGCAGCCCTCGAAGTTCAGCCAGCTTTGCTTCGTGAAAGCCAGGAAGAGGGCCATGGCGATCGTTTCGAGCGCAAAAAAATACGTGCGAAAGGATATCCACAGTAGAGCCGATTACAACGTAGGAACCGTTCTTGTGGACATCTTTGCTCCCATCAAATTCATTGGCAATGATCACGAATTCTGCGTTTCAGGTGCTCAGGTTCAGACTCCCTAGGCTTATTGAACACAACAACTGGACCTTTAGTTTCTTTGTCCATCGGTGCAATAATAGCATAAGGACCGAGTTGTGCGATATGACGAACAGCAAGACCAGCTCTGCGAAATTGCATTGACAAAGAGAAAGCAGGACCACCTCGAACACACTCCTCAATGAATTATCTGTCAATGATCGAAGCGAGAACGTTTCTTACGATATTCATTCCAGCTGCAGCTCTGAGTCCAACGTCATGAAATTCACCCTGGTGATCGAGCGTGTCTCTAACTGAATCGAGATCATGCATCGCTCTTGATATTTCTCTTTCAGAGGGTAGCCCGGTCTCTGAACATTTCAAAGCCTCTGCGCAAGCCCGAATCGAAACTACTCGTGAGTACAAGGTACCGCCTTGTCCAAAACCTCCAGAACACTCGAGTATTCATCGAACTTCTGACTCCAACGCCAGATCCAAGACGACCAGGTCTCGTCGTGATTCGTCATGAAGAGAATTTGAGAAGATGATTTGATCGCAAACCGTCTTTCGCGCCACTGAGACTGACCGGAGACTGTCAGTCAAGGGAGAATGTGAGCCGCGGACATGCATGAAATCGTTTACTTCAAGCCTCTCATGACCGTCCATCACGCCCTGAAATCTTTCCATCATTGAGTTCAAATCCGTGCCAAGATGCACCTGTCGAATCAGTGCGCCATACCTTCGAAGTTCCCACTACATCGTGTCTTCGATGTGCCCTCAGAATTATGGGTCATTGATGATTGGTTGTTCATAGGAACCCATTCTTTTCCGTGTGAGTCCTTGTGAATTTATCGCGTCCCAGTATCGCCCCGGTTGTAGTTACCTTCCCAGAATGTAATCAATGCGTCACATATTGCAAGGTCGTCAGGGGTTGTGTTGTTGTGCAATTTCTGATGCCATTGTTCCATCATAGATCCGTGGCGCCAATCTCGGCAATGCCGTAGAATAACCAGAATATCGTCCTTTATGCGCTAACCCATGTTACCTGAGCCACTCCTGCCTACGCATGACATTACTAGGCGAGCCAACAATCTTACCTCATGCAAATTCTTGTACCTGTTCGCAAGAAGGGCGACTAAGGATAACTGAGCAGAGCTTGGCTCACGAGGTTTTGTGTTAAATTTTCGTTGCCAGTCTAGGACTCCAATCTGGGAGTATCACATCGATACGTAAATAGAGCTCCAGCATACCTCGTCAGAGCCCACAAAAGTGTTCACAAGATGTTTCGCATAGTTATACCTGTGCATGAGAGTCCATGATCCGTACTCCCTCTCTCTGCCAATTACTCCTTCGACTTTCCTCAACGCATGTATGAGAAACGTTGTCTTCTCGACTCAGCTCTGGAAGCGTCGGTTTCCGAGCAGCAGGCATGTAGATAGCTGCGCACTTCGTACCCTGCATCCATTTCAGATCGTCTGGAGCGTTTGGAGCGTGAATGACAGCGTAAAGACCTACAATATCTTCGTCGGATTCCTAACTGTTGACGAACGAGACTATCAACCCGGAATCTTCGTGAGCCTGCAAAACTGTCTGTGCGGCCTTTGCGTATGGCATGACGTTCGTGTGATCTGCTATAGAACCAGACGGTGGTGCACACCAACCATTCTGCGACCGCGTTTCACTCCCCAATGCAAAACGATATCGGACCATTCTATGGACATCGTGGAGACAACATGCACTTGAACGCGTCTCTGCTCTGAATCCGCCTCATCAGACTGGTTCTCTGCTGAGACAGATTCGAGCACAAGGAAGAAGAGTTGTCCAAACTCGTAAGCTTCTTCATGAGTTTTGAAGAGCTTCGATGTAGAAGCGGAGAAAAGCTCTTCTCTGTACTCCAAAGCTTCTTCAGGTTTCACAGCTCTGAAGAACTCCTCTTTTTTCCTCCTTTGTTCTGCTCGCGAAGTTTGCGGGCTTTTCTTTCATCTTCTTGTTTCAGTCTTTTCTCATCGGCTCTCTTCTCTTGTTCTATAACTCTCGCTCTCCTTTTCACATCATCCTTGCTGGTAGCGCCTGTGAGGTCGACATAAACACTGTTGCCATCGGGCCTCCTCAACCACTGTTCTTGAGTGCTATGTATGCCGCAAACCATGAATAGAAAGACAGAACCAACCGGCGAGAACTTCTCTTCAAAAATAAAAGGAAAAATCCCACTGCCATTAAATGGAGACTGCAGACCACATGATGATGAGCTCCGGGCGTAGCATCATGGAAACGACGCGCAAAAACTCAAATGGGCCACTATTGAAGCGTTCTTCGTGGTGTTGCAGGGTACTAACGGCAAAATGCACAGCTGGCTCGAAGTATGCGTCGCGGTGAAAATGATGTCAAACATCCTCTCCATCGGCAGCTGGGCAGGCAACCACCGCAGCTCCACTGCATCCGACCAAGCGCACCATCGAGGACGCTCCTTCCGGTGCGGCTCTGTGCAGAAAACCAGAATGACGTTGGTTCATTCGGACTTCAACTTGTCATTGGCAATTCTCACCCGCTGATTCTTCTCAACTCAAACGCGCGCTTCATTTGCTGGCTAAGCAGTGAGCGGCATCTCTGTGCAATGCCTTAATGTCAACGTTTGAAAGAGTTGTACTTCAGCTTACAGCCGCGGCGGTCAACCGGCGCCGATTTGCCCCGCCCTCCCCACTGGAGTTTAACGTCAGAGCTGAGACCCCCAGAGCAGTACGCAGTTGGTTCCCGTGAACTCCACAGCTGCCTCGATGGGGGTTATGAGATCTATGGATACGGCTTAGGACCAAAGAGGGAGCGGAGCTGGCCATGGCAGCCTGAGGCGGAAGTCAGCTGTCGTCGGCGTGGAAGCTCCCGCTTTTTAAGGGAAACTTCAGCTTTTGCACTGTTTTGTGATTCATTTCATATGCGCTGTACGACAAAAGTGTTCTGCAGTTCCTTGGAACTCTATCATTCATTCAAGGCACCTTCCTACATTGCCGTGTGCGACCCATCAGCAATGTTGCCACGTCGTCTTCTCGCACTGACGCGCCACGTCGACGAGCAACACAAGCATTGTGCATCGCCCGAGTCTCATGCAAATCTCGGGATCCCCACCTCCGTTGCCTAATGGTGTGTGCCACATCCGGTCCACACTGTTTTTGGGGGTGAAAGTTCATTCGATTGTGAAACGAGTGCGTCGGAAGACATTCGCCCGGCTGCAAAACGGCGTTTCGCTTCCTGCGCCATTATCTACCCAGGCGCAAGTATTTTCCAGATCAGCGTTCATGTCACTCGCGTACCTCCCGTCGTCACTCTTTCGCCAGTTGAGCGAAACGACACCATCACGACAGAAAGCCAGTACCATTGATGCGCGTGCACGCCACATTAAGTACCACCGAAGCGATACCGCTTTCACACGACGTGTTTTACGCCATTGAGCACACGCGACCGCCATTGAAGCGATAAAAAACATGAGTGCGATGTGGCGTATGCGATCTGGTCGATAATGGAAGGCGTGTGATACGAGTGTGGCACCGGCGTTTTTCAAGAGCTACAATCGCACTGTTACAAGATCAGCTGCAAAGGGAGTTAGATTACATTCGCGTTGATAGACATAAATGAGGGAGGTCACTATGGGCTTCCCTTTGCGTACAGACTTCTGCTCCGTAGCGTCCTGAATATTTCAAGACGAATCTCTTCTGCCTCAGCTCTGGCACTGCTATGAGGCTTTCTCTGTGGCAGAGACTCGTACTGAACAACTTTTACTCGTCTAATTCTTGGCATAAACCCACTTTGTCCCTAAGCATGCAGGGCACACACTGAAACAACATATTGTCAGACCTCCACTCATGCGTCAACGTTCGCATCATGCTTTTCTATATCGGACGATTTAGATGAACGCTGATGCACAGAAGCACCGGGCTATCTTTTGCAAAACTTAGGCGAACAGACCTTCGGTCAACGTCGACGAAAACAGCGCCTCCGTTCTGCCGGACAGTATCACCTGCGAAGAGAGGTGACTGTATATATTGAAAACCTTTGTTTTAACGTGTAATTCGTAGAGATACTTCTCTTGCACCGTCTTTGATGCGCATTCTTTAGAGTTTTATGGCGAGCTTCATTCAGAGCTTTGCAAATCGTTGCAAAGAGTGTTGCTTAACTGCTCCGAAGGTGTCTTCGATCCTTTAGAAATTTTGTGAGCACTCTGTATATCAGAAGCACTGCATAAAACTGAAGATTCTAAAGATGACGTTGACGGCCCCAACGGTAACGATGAAGATGACTTGGACGGAGATTACGATTACTCTGATGTAGAGGAAGACGTAGAACTCGAAGAAATGTCTTTAGAGAACTCCTTATTCTTTTTCTGATTTCTTCTTTTGCGTGCGGCATAATTTGACCTCCTTTTGGACTAACGAGCTTTTCTCTCTGTGGGGCTGAGGGGGTCTCTGTGCTACGAGATATCCATCTCGTTTTCTTTTGCCGGCGTTTTCTTTGCGTCTGTTGGCTTCCAGGCACCTCCACATCTTCTTCCGAAACGAATCATTCAAGTCTTGATTGGGAATTTCTGCCCAATTCTGAGTCTCATCAGAAAGTACGTGAATATGCTCGGGATTTTCGACCTGTCTTGTCTGGTCTCCAGTAGGGAAAGAATTTTTCATTATGACAACGTTTGCATTGACTGGAATCATTAATTTCCGAACAAGAAAGCTTAGTTATTCGTGAACGTCAACTTCATGATATGTTAACCGCATTCATTGGAGTTACCGGGAAAATGAAGACTTCCTTCTTGAAAACGTTTTGTGAATGGTCTCCCGTTCGCGAGGAATTTTTCGGATTGAAGCGCTGGCAGACACGACTAGAACGATCTCGCAGCCGAGTCCCAACTTTGAGGTGCAAAATGGGTTTGGATGGTGCCGCGAATTACAGCGCGGCACGATTTAACCCAGAACCTAGGCCTGTAATGGATGGCGCATGGGGCTAGCGCTACACGTACGGTACCAAGGTTGGAAGCAATGAAATTTTTTTCATTTGAAAGTCCACACATATTTGCTCTCCAAGCTGGCCGAATCGAGAAGACCTCGGCAAACAGTAGACATGCCGCTCTTCTCGTGTAAACGTTCGAAGATTTGGGGAGTCGTGACAGCAGATCCTGGGAAACGAAGATATATACAACGCCTCTATTAAGGAGGGCATTTGATTTTCAGGTTTTGGTCTATTCTGTTGTCATGATTTGTTTCGCAAAGTCTTTCGACGGCATCGTAACGTCTTTCAATCTCCAAGCGAACCATCTCGCTCAAGTCCTCCAGCCGTCAATCTTTTCGCTTGTCAAGTAATTGCCATCATACTTTCGATTTCTTTCACCCCCGCGGGCTTACCCAGGTGACTTCTCTTCTACATCTCAGACTAGCGTGGTCGAGGATTCTGAACTGTAGGAGAGTGCATTTCTTATTGCATGCTATGGTGGTTTTGCTTTTTCTCTTTGGGTCTTTTCCCGTTTCTCACGTCAAATGCAAACATACCGTTGCACTAACGAAAGTTGAGCATTTCATCAACTCATCGACAAACAAAATCTTCAAACTTTGGTAATTGGGCCAACCGCCTTCCTGTCTACATGCAGTTTCCCACCTCGTGTGAAGGGTAAGGAACCGTCCTTGGAATTATGATGTAAATCTCGGGAATACGAATGTGAACTTTATTACTTTCTTGCGGTTTGGTAACAATAGAATTTGCTTGGGTAGGAATGGATTTTTTGCCGACTAATGCAGCACACATTTGCAGAAGCTGTTTATTACTTCAAAACCACAGTTCCTTGTCTCTTTCTCCACTTCTCGGTACTGCTGAGTTCAATAGGCAGTGCAACTCGGAAAAAGGTTTGAGTTTGATATGCCTCACTGCTGATATATCTATGTTGTGAACATGAAGGAAATGATGCCATACTAAGCTTGAAGTAAGACTAGTTTAAGCTCTAGGGATACTTCGTTGAAGATCTCTATGTTTTTCAACGAACTCTCTTCACGCCTCTCAGATTCTCCTGAACGCTCTCGTTTCTCTCCCCACGAGGGTGACATTTTCTATCAAGATAATATCTTCCATCAGGGAGGTCAATAATTCTGACATTTCGCTGGATAACTTGAGCAATATCTGTTGAAGTACTCGAAACCTGCCTTCCGTCCGAGTAGTGGAGAGCGTAATATGGATCTTCGAGTATATTGTACTGCCAAAGAAAGTTAGCAATAACGATCGTTACGGTTTTCTTACTACCGTTTGTGTCAGTACTTTGCAAAACCTGGAAAGTCCTTCTCACGCTCCCGTAATACAAGTCTCTCTGCGTCCTAGGATCGGCACCTCTGTGAGAATGGAGCTCGGATGGATACCAACCGTTCGTGTTTTTTTCTCCGATGAAATGAGCCGCCATCAAGTGCTCCTGACGACAGTTTTCTTGCTTAGACGCTCGCTTCCTGTATGTTTCGAAAGTTTCTATCGATATCGCTCCATATTGTTTTAGCACTGTTCCATTCTCGTACTCCCGGACTCGATCAATGCCGAAACGTGTTTGAGAAGGGGCATCTTTCACAAGCATGTAAAGGGCAGTTTGAAGAAGGAGTACGACCTGCCCCCTTGCAATGGACATTAGTTCCTAATTCAGAATGTGTACTTTCATCTGTTTCTGTATTCGAGCTATGTGGTTGTGGTTTTGGCATGTCTGAGAAGTGCCTTGGAATCTACCGTTGTTGGCAGGACGTAATGCGAACAGTCGAAAGTTCTTGTGGAAGATGTGGGCGGAAAGATGTGGTCTGTTCCGAGCACGTTTTCCGATCTCGCCAAGGAGGCGTTCCACTACTAATTGTGAACACGATGACAATGGTCCACACTCCCGAAGTACTTCTGGAATGTGAAGAACCGCATGAGTACTCGGAGTGAAACAAAATGCTTGGGATTTCGACTCGTTAACCAATTCAACAAACCTGGCGTACAACTCGTCAACCGTATCATGCAGAGATGACACCCGCTCCTTTGAGCAATCATACCCAAAGCTTAGCCTGACGAGTCGTGAAGTGAGTATCCAAACACCCATGATTTTCTTGTGTACTTTGTAACAGTGCAAAAATGGAATCAAATACACCTCGGCATGTCGTTCGAGATTCTCAGCTTTTTACTTTGCGAGATGATCCAGCGAAAGTGGGGGCCGGCCCCAACAGCTTGGTATTCCTTTCGACGAATATGACATTGCTCCATTTTTCTTACTCATTGCATCAAATGGAATGCAGTAATCTAAGGAAACTCCTTCTTGTTGCCTTGCTTGTGATCCAGTTATCAGCTTAAGAATCGCTTTATCCACCCCAGCAGAACCAGAGGCATAACGTCGTACGGAAGAGACGAGATATAGTCTACTTACAATTTGGACAATGATTGTCTTTTCTCGATGCTGGTCTCCTTGGCGATCTGCTTCTTTGATGAAGTACTCAAGCCCTTCTGGCTCAGCTCTTGCCACAAACTTTGAACATTTTGATGGCTTCTTCGTTGTGGACATTCTTGTTCTATCAAGCGTTTGACTTCCTTTCTTTTCTTCAAATCTCTCAGCTGCGATTCTAAAAATATCTCGAAATGATTCGTCTCGTGAGTACCCGGAATGATAGCATGAACGATCATGCTCGAAGCTTTGCTCCCCTTCGACACCGGAAATTTCAAACTGATGACACGAGCGGCCATGTAGAGACTTTCTTACCAACATGATCTCTGCCGCACTCAAAACTGTCAGTCGAGAAAGATAGAAAGACTAGAACTTCTTCGGACTCCCTCCAGTTCAAAAATTTCTCAGCATGTTGTCGGAAGAACAGCTCTCCGTGGTGGTAGTCATGCGGAGGGAGCTCGGCCTTCTGTTTCAGCAAGAAATCTCTTGCTTTTCGACATCCGTTCATGATGTTCGTGAATGAGGCACATGAGTTACAGAACCCTCTCAGCGCTGAAGATGCTGTCAAGTACCAAAAATTTTTCTCACATCTTTCTAGAGAGACATCACAAGTTGGGCAGCTTTGAGAGTCCCGAAGATTCCCAGCCTTAGCAATATGTCTATTTGGACACATCTGGACGGCGGACTTCTCCAGAAAAGAGGATTTAATCGCGTACGCAGTCAAGGATCTGTACGACACATATGATGATATTGGTCTGGTTTGCAGCAAACGTTGTACTGCTCTTTGCGAGATATAGGATATTTCAGCATTGAAAATGAAGTCGTAAAGATGGTCGAACTCGAACTGTATTCGAATCTTCTCGCCATTGAAGGTTTCTTCAGGTGACGAGTACGAAGAGCCACATTCAATAGAATTTATGTCCGACGATGACGAAGAAGGTTGAAGACTAGAATGTTCCTCCGCAACGACCTTGGATGTACCGTATTCCGTATCATTATCAATTTCTATGCCCCCGTGCTCACATGACTCTGGAATTGAACTGGAGACGGAATATTAAGAACGCCACTTTGAGTCACAACATGTATACAATCCAGAGGCTGCGATTGTTCAAAGGCTGGAAAATCATTGGCAGCCTCGTTAGGGTTTTGAGAACACGCAACACCAAAATCTGATTCTGTTATTGCGGGAGGGTACCTCTCGTTGGACTGCTGCCATCACTAGCGTCTGTTGTACTGCTGTGTTGAGAGAAAGGTGTCCTCCGCAATGCTTTCTACTTCATTCTATTGCGCAGAGTCATCGTGGAACTCATTCTCCTCACGAAATTGAATCTGGAGCAGTTTCCCACCCGTATCTTTTCCGCAGATTGTAGTGGACCATCAGGATTGAATACGACGACCGCGACGATTGTTTTCTGTGAACATGGCATAGGAAGATACGAAAATCAAGGCGGCATCCACTGGCTCTCATTGCAGACAATAGAACCTTTTGATCCAATATTCATTTTCTCACATCGGTTCCGAAATTCACAGGCGCTCGAAAACTTTGAAAATATTTTCACTACCTTGTATGCTCTGCTCAAAATGGTTATCGAGATGTCTCCGTGACGATTGGAGACGTGAACCGTTGTGGTTCTTTTTCATTTGGTGAACATTTAGTTTTAAAGAACGGCTTTGTGTCAGGTTTCCGGAGACCGTAGACCCACCACAGCTCTATCACGCAGCGTTGCATTGGCCCGGGGCATCTCATCTCCCTTGCAAGCCCCTCTCTCACGCGACTTTCACCACTTGCCGACTTCAATAGCTAGCTTCTCGGCACACGTCTGATACGTAAGTCGGTACCATGACATGCATTAGTCTTGGCCGAAAACTAACCCCGTTTCCTTTTCACAGATAGGTTCTCGAGTTATGCAGAGCGTGTCCCGTGCGCGTGTCACTGTTGATAGCGCTATCCACGGCGACTCGGTTTCCCACCAATGCTCGACGCAAATGGGCTCTCATCGACACAATGCCGTAGTGAGCGGCGCACACGGGTTGCAAGATTCTGCTGGTGGCGCACCGTTGGGTCCCGCATCTTGTTCGGACGCCAATAGTCTGATTGCTATCTCTGGCTCAGCGACTAAAGATAAATTGAGCGGTGTCCTTCCTCGGAACTCTGTCCGAATTCCAAACGCGTCCTTCAAATGAAAGATGAAGCCCCCGGATCGCCCAGGTTTTTTAACTGAGACTTGCTCTCTGCCTGACTAGTTCTCAACCGCCTCTATCAGGAGCAGGAGGGAAAGGGTGAACCGCTCGATGACAACTACCCAAAATAGATGGCGCCCTCGAACTCCATCAAGGACGAGATCCGTCGCTTTTTGTATCACAGGCTTGACTTGGAAAGCTGACATTTCGAGCGATACGCTCCCAGTTTTCATATCAGTTATTGCAACTGCAGGGAAGATTGTTACGGTCCTCGGAGGGGCGCAGACAACTGGATTATCATGGAGCTGGTCAAAGAATGTGCAACGAGACAAAAAGGCTATGGCAGAGGCAGCAAAGGAGATAACATCAAACGAGAATGCAACGAACCGAAGCTCTGGCCGTCGCAGCTCTTGCTTATCCCAGAGAAACCATGCTCAGGCGGGACTTGAGAGGGGTACATCAAGTCGGCATGGCGACGACGGAGAGCAGCTTCCAAACAGCGCCGCTCACGAGTCTCATGCTCAGCGTGCTTCTCAGCTGGTTTCAATTGATCGCGAAATAAAAGCAGACGAGCTCCACAATAATTCATGTCCCGATCATTGTACTCGAGACCGCTCTGTGACTCAGCCGGGTTTCAGATATCATGTGCATGAAGACCGTAAGAATGGCGCACGTGAGGGTAGGTATCTCTCTAAGAATGGAGATGAAGAGGAAGGGAACTTGGATGATTTTGAAGCTCTTCCACCCGATCATATCATTGAAGACTTTGTAGCTAGATACCTGAGCAAGGAATTCTTGCAATCACTCGGTACGAATTGTAGACGTGGGGGAATGAACCTTTCCTTGATCCAGCACTGCAACGAGGATGGCGATGTAGATGTCGACAGGGATGGGAACGAGGATGTCGAGGAGGATGAGGACGGCGTATGGCGTTTCAGATGAGAGTGACACTAAGCGTATTGCGAGGGACGAAGAGATCCGCACTTTAGTTGCCGTGAAGAAGAAGAAACTCGCGAACAAGCAACCAAGAGGTGTGTGGAAGCGGCAGCTCACGAAAGGAGGAGCAAAAGCTTGGAAACTCGTAGCTAAGAAGTCGTTGTTGACGAAAGACATGGAAAACGCCCGTGTGGGGTTAAGCGAGGATATGGTACATCGCTTCCAGCAGGGGGGAGGTAGCAAAGCTCGATCGTCAAGGGAACCAAGAGCAAGAGCAGGAGCGGTTCGTATCACGAGTCATTCTATAGCTCAGCCGAAAGATATCGATCCTGCCGTGGGATGATATCTTCTGGGTTCGACGCATGCAACCAATCTGTACACATATGCTCTCGAGGAAGAAGTCGTGCTCAAGATTCAGACGCGCCCTCAATTCAATTTCTGTCTTTCGTCCTAGATCTCGTAATATATCGTATTACCGTTCTCTGGCCCGCTGGAAAGACATTTGGATGTGTTTCCGCCTATTGTATTGGACACATTCTGGTACAAGTACCGTATATAACCGAGCGTGTTTGGTTTATACAGAGCCTTCTCTGGCCACATTAAAACTCGTTTCGGCTCCTGTTTCGTTCTTCAACAGTGGTACTTTCGGCCTAACAGGTAGGTACTGGTTTGTGCTGATAGTGTACCATCTTCGCTCCTTTTAAGGCAGCACAAAAACGACAGTCAATCGGGCCTCTTACGGACACATCTTGTCCTAACACATAGTACTTATTTCGATACATCCGCGGACTAACTACTTCGGACTTAATTCGTACCGATTGCGAGGTATTGCTGTACTACCTGTAAGACCTTCACATGAACTTGTTTGGGTCTTACTTCGTACCAAACTTGGTCTCTCCCTGGGCCATTTACAGGTCAAAGTTTGGCCATTAGACGTGTACGCCCTTCGTACTTTTCCACATGGTGTCCTGTACCTATTTCGGCACGAAGACGGGCGCTGGCGGCTCCATTCTTTTGCCCATAAGCGGACAATTTTTTGGCAGTATTTATACGGCCACATTTTTTATAACATATTTGGGGCACATTGCTGGCCATGTTTTGTACATATGTCGAACTTCAAGAACCAGATCAAAGAGGGTACAACTTCATCCATATGTCGTACTATTTTCGAATCTTTGTTTTGCTTCTAGGGCATACGGACTAGGTATATATGAGGCAGAGAGGAATCGGAGTACGCACTTTTTCCGCCGACTAATGTCCAGCATTCCAAGAGAAGAAGTTGATCTGCATCACTGAAATGGAAGACATTCTCGCAATGATGATCTGTCACACTTCATCACGTAGTTGCTCAACAAGGCCACCGTAGCCGTTCATATTTCTTCGTGCTTCGCTTTTTACGGCCCAGAAGGAAGATAACCCGTCATACAATTTTAGTTATATGAGTGCGTTTAAAGTATACACTTGCTCATCTCGATGTATTAAATTGTTGACACCTTTTCGACAGTTATGAACGTTCTTGTCTGCGAATCTTAGTGTTATGTGCAAATTCATCTCAGGTAAATCCATTTCTCTCCGTAGCAGTAGTGCTTCTGGCCAATGGATGGCAACAAAACAGGCCTTTTGCTTAGTGTTAGGGTTTCATCAATTCTGTTCATCTTTTTATGGAATTTGTTACTTTTTTGTGCTTTTAGATAATTCTTTTATTTTCTATGAACCCCTTGTGATCTAGCGATCCGATTTGATACCTCTTTTCCCCTCAGACTCCTTGTTCGACAATATTTGTCATAATGTTACCAAGACATGTCATATGTGATGTCTGCGTTGTCACTTGATGTCCTGAAAGTTTCATAGTTGTCTGTGCTTTTCTTGAAATCTTAGAAATGTACACGTCGCGGAAGCATCTAGAAGTTTGTAGAAGCTTCCACAGCCGATTTCTGCGCACAGTTTCTACACTGGTTCCAACGCATATGCCAATACTCATAGATGCTTTATTTTTGAAGATATTTTAAGAAGCGTCGCTAGCAATCTTGTTTTCGAAGGTCCCAACCTCTGTATGGATTCTGGTCGACCCGCCGGTTTCTCCTCTGCCGTCACCATCGTTCACTTTCTCAACCATTGTTCAGCCTCAGATCCAGTTTTCTAACATTGGTAGCCATCGCAAGTAAGTATTGCACTTGCATTAAACTGCGTGATCATCCAGCCCTAAAAGATTTGGCTACACAAAATTCTAGGTTTGGATGAGCCTCAGAGATCCAGCTCGTTACTGACTGTTGACTTTTGACATTCGTTGTGGTGTTTCAAGTGAGCCCAATACGCAGTTCCCAGGTACCGCCGTCATCGCCTGTGTTCCACACGAACACGGACATCGCCGCCGGACCACAGTCGTTGCCACCGCCGTCGCCATCACCCCCTGTCAACACCACCGAAACCTGGATTTCTCACAGCTTGTCTATCTTGGAACCATGTACACCTCCGCGCTATACACCGTCACCACCGTGGACATTCTTGCGTCAACAACCGTCTGTGTTTGACAACAGACACGTCTCAGGTTTACGTTTTTTGAATGAGGCTAACGAGTTTACTGAAGCTGATCAACGTCTTGTACTCCCGAATAGAGACTCGGCTAACCTACACATCTTACTCGTGGCGCGCACAACTTGCGGAGCGTCTGTCAGGTAGCCGACACCGCAACAAGGTACTCAACCAGAGGTCTCCGCCCGGTTGCTTCAATTGTGGTGTTTTGAGTTTCCAGAATTGGAAGCATTACGAGGATCACAAGGGTGACGCAAGCATCAAACCGCAGTCAAGAAGGAATATCCTCGTCAACAGCGTTACTTTCAATAAAAGTTGTGGTAAACACGTTGAGTTGACAAAAGTTCTTAAAGGAGGTCGTTCTGCCATTTTAGCTCCCGTTTATGGTTTTGTTCCAGTTTCTGCTACGCTCATATTACTTAGCATTGGTAAGAGAGAAGTCACCGTACAGGGCTTACTATCTTCCCTAACTCTAGACGCTTTGTAATTGAGCTGAGGATACCTTATATGAACCACTTCGATTTGCGAAAGCAATTTTACAACGCAGGGAATCGAACTCGGGACCTCCCGCGTGCACACCGCGCCGCCTACCCTGTAGATCAGACGCGCTGTACATCCTTGCCTACCTCCGAGAATTGCAAGTTTTCGAGGTGCCACGGGGCGCTCTTGATCAAAAAAGATTTTTATATTTTTTAGCGCACCCCCATTTCTGAGCCAATTTCGAAGGTTTTCGTCGGTTCGGGACATGTTAAGCTCTCACGGCAACCCTGGAACACCCCCACAGGTGCGTGCAGGTCAGATGCCACAGAATATGGCCCGCTCGTTGGAAGAAAATAGGTCGCAGATGGTCACGATGAAGCAAGAAACTCAAAACAAAATATCTGCGTTAGAGACTTCTTTGGCTGTTTTGTCTAGCAATCCCGGTTCATCTTCCACTGCCAAGATCAGGAGGCCTCCGACGTTCACTAGGAAACAAAATGTTGACAGTAGAATATCCCACATTCGAAACTACCATGATGAAACACCCGAGGATAAAGCCTTTACCAGTGCTCTAAGTTACATAAGTGGCCCAGCTCATGAGTGGTATCTTGCCCAAGAACGAAACGGACTTGTACTGGAATCCCTTGAAGACCTCTTCGATCGCTTGAAAGAGTGGTTTATCACTGTCAATAAGGAAAATTCCGAAGAAAATTCGAGGGACAAACTCAATAAATGGAAACAGTACAAGGAAGTGAAGCAAATCAATGAGGACTTCTTCAAAATTGTCCTCGATATTCCAAATATCAGCACTGGAGAGCAAATTGATAGGTACACCCGAGGACTCAAGAGCTATGTCTGGAAAGAGCTTTGCACCAATGAATACCATTCTCTTACTGGAGCCATGAAAGACGCTGAGCGTGTTGAATCAGCTTTGAGAAGGGGTCGATAGGCACGGTTTGGCAGGCAGGCGAGTGGTTTAGGATCATCTCAAGGACCGGTACACATGGATATAGGAAATGTGAAGGTGACGAAGTTGACCAGGGAAGAACGCGAGAATCGAGGAGAGCGCGGACTCTATTTCCGCACTCGACAACCTGGACACATGGCAGGCGATCAGCGCTGTCCAGAAAACTCCAAGAGAAACAGAAATTTGAATCTCAACCTGCACCCACATCAGTTCCATTGAGCAACCCCCGAACCCCATTGAACTCGATCGAACAGCACCCATCGAATAAGTCAGTCAAACACAAACCCATTGAATCGGCAGATAACCACGGAAACCAAGAATACCTACCGAGTGAAGGAATACAAAAACTTTTGCCATCCCGTTTAGCGTCACCACTTGAAAAAACCTCTGTTGGTTTACTTCTTGTACACGTATTCTTCAAAGAAAGAAAGTGTACAGCTTTGTTTGACAACTGATCTGAGAAAAGTTATTTGTCAACAACTGTGTGCAAGGATATGAAGATCCCTACTATTGACACGCGACACGAATCTGAAATGGCCAACGGCTTGATCAACGTGCTCCAAGACATCAAAGAAGAAAGAGTAGACCTCCAAATCGAAGAACTACAAGAGAAACGACGCTTCGCAATTTGTGCATTACATGGATATGATATCATTTTAGGAAAAGTCCGCCTCTATAAATACAACCCTTCTGTCAACCACAGAGCCAACGAAATTTCATTTGTGCACAACTCGAAGACCATAGTCGTCAAACCAAACAACAATAAAAATGAGAAGTTAACCTCAGCGAACACTATCATGAAATCAATCCAAAGAAAATTACCTGTGTTTGTTTTCGCACTCCGTCCAGAAAAACAAGAACACACTGAGACCACTGAAGGCCCTCGACTGCAGCACCTCCTGGAAGAATACAAAGAACTTTCCCGGATAAGTTACCGAAAGTGTTACCCCCTCACAAGAGAAAACATTTTCGCATTGAACTTACTCCAGGTGCTACACCACAGAAGAAAAGATTCTACCGAATGTCGGATAAGGAATTAAAAGAACTACAGAGACAACTCGACGATCTCATTTACCAAGGACTCATTCGTCCCAGTACAAGCCCATGGGGCGCTCCAGTTCTGTTTGCTGCGAAAAAGGATGGAATTCAGAGGTTCTGTATCGATTACCGAGCACTTAAAAAAAAACACACGATCAAGAAAAGCTATTCCAAGAATTGATGATATATTTGACCAACTCCGTGGTTCAAAAAAATTTTCTAAACTCGATTTGAGATGCGGATACCACCAGACTCGACTGTCAGAAACTTCTTTTCCTCTCACGGCCTTCAGGAAAAGATATAGAAATTTTGAATTCCTCTTACCACCCTTTGGTCTGACGAGCGCACCAGCAAGCGTTATGAGTCTCATGAACGAAGTGCTTCAAAGTCATCTGTAGAAATTTGTCCTGGTGTATTTCGATGACATCCTAATTTACAGTAAGGATCTGGATGAGCACATTGAACATATCATACTTGTATTTGACTACCTTCGCTCGCATAAGCTATATGGGAAGATTTCCAAATGTGAGTTTCTACGAAGCAAAGTCGAATGCCTTGTTCATCTTGTTAGCAACGAGGGAGTATCTGTCGAAGAGCACAAAGTCAAAGCCATAGCTAACTGGGAGACTCCAAAGAACAAAACAGATGTACAGGCCTCTCAAGGACTGGTGAATTACTACCGAAGATTTTTCAAGAGCTGTTCCTATATATTCAAACATCTTATTACTCTCTGTAGCAAAAACCCGTTTCAATGGGGGACGGATCAAAATTTCGCATTCGAAAAACTCAAGAACGCAATTTCGAACACACCTGTACTCTGCCATTTGATCCCAATTTCCCGATAATATTCACAATTGATGAACTCCAGTATGCGTTAGGAGCTGTTTCGGAACGGGTAGAAGTTCTCCGTCACGGGACACGTTGCATTCCACTCTAGAACACTGAACCGTGCAGAACAAAGTTATGCCGCTCACGAAAGAGAACAACTCGCTGTAGTTGATGTTCTCAGATTATGGAGAGTGTATCTGCAAGGTCAAAAATTTACGCTATGCACTGATTACTTTCTCCTGAAATACCTCGAAACCCAACCAAATCTGTCGCAACGCCAAGTACGTTGGCTGGAAAGAATTATCGATTTCGACTTCAAATTCCAACCAAGGAAAGTCCAATGTAGTCTATATGCACCATCCCCATATTCAATACATGCGGAAGAAAAACAAGCGAGTAACCTTTCCTTGCTTGTGGAAGCCGTATTCAAAACTCGTCCACTAAATTTCATATCCTTCATCAGTGAAATATATCTTACGAAGATATGCGTGCATTTACTAATGGATACAGAAAAGATAGATAGTTTTCATCGGTCTACAAGAACCCGATAAGTCCATTTCAAAAAAAATGGAGACTTCTTTATCACAGAAATAAGCTTTGCATCCCTGACGGAGCCCTAGAAGAAAGACAAGGGGTGTGCACGGGGGGGGGGTGCACGGGTTCATTTAGAAAATTAGGTGTTCAGAACTACAATCTACCCCTGCACTGTCCGTGCAAATCCCGATTTTGAACACTTAATTTTCTAACTAAAGCCGTGCACAACCCGTATTCACCCCACGCCATTAAGATTCTCTTAGGGGGAGATATACGAAGAAAGATTATATCCGGCAACCATGATCTTCCATCTTTAGGACATATGGCACTTAAGAAAACATTACGGCGAATGTGGAAATCCTATTTCTGGAAATATCTAAGGAAAGACGTTCGCGAGTACACAAGAACATGCCAGAGGTATGAGGAAACAAAACCAGTAACCAAGAAGCCGCAGGGGTCCCTACAAGCGCTTGCAACCCCTAGTCAGAAGTGGTCCCAGATCACTATGAACTTTATCACACCTTCACCGAGTCAGGAAACAGTCTTATCTACTTTGTTGTAGACCGTCTCTCCAAACTCATGGGCATCATTCCAACAACCAAAAATGTCACTGCTGTTGAGACTGCCAAGCTCTACGTGAAGAATTTCTATCGTTATCATGGACTTTCTGACTCCATAGTTTCTGATAGAGATTCAATGTTCATGAGCAAGTTCTGGAAGGAAATATTCTGATTACTGGGCACAAAGCTTGGACCATCATCGGCATATCATCCCTGGATAGACGTACAAACAGAGGTAATCAATAAAAAGATCGAAGAAACGATCAGGTGTTGTGTCAATTACAGGCAAAATAACTGGGACGAGAACCTGATTCAGTTCGAGGTCGCTTACAATTTCTCTGCGCATTCTACCACAACATTCTCTCCATTCTTTCTGACCTATGCAGAAAACCTCGGATTATACCTCTCGACATGATTACGTCTCAGAGCCAGGCTGCATCTGCGTTTCTGACAAGTATTTCTGAAGCCACAAAGTTCGCAAGAAGGCAGATCAGCCAGCTGAATGAATATTCAGAACGCCATGACACCCAGAAACGAACGCCTTACGACTTGAAAGTTGGTGAACAAGTTATGCTTTCGACAAAGAACCTGAAATGAACGAGACTGGAACGAAGAAAAATTCTGGAATCAAGTATTGTGGTCCATTTAAGATATCGAACAAGTAATCCCAGTTACTTTTCGACTTGATATTGGAATCGTTATGAAACAACGAAACATTCACGACGTGTTTCATTGCCAATTGCTGAGAATATATTACCCAGATAATACCTTCAGGAAATCTAAACCCAAGCCAACTACCATAAACCTTTCTGATGGAACCGAAGAATATGGAGTAGAAGCCATTCTGAATCATCGTAGGCGAAGAAACAAATCAGAATATCTCGTAAAATGGCTTGGCTATCCAGATCATGAGAACACTTGGCTCTCAGAATCAGACCTCAAACACTGTCTCGACCTTCTCCGACAGTATAAGAAAACCTATGACCTCTTAAATTCTTAGGGCTCAGTCGCCGCAATCAATGAACCATGGAAAACAATCAGCGTACCCCCCCGAACAACTTGCAATTCCAGTCAGCACGTCGGTTCTACAGTCGGATAATTCTGGCGGGCAACGAATGCTCATTTGGTTTTGAGATATTACCACCGATCTATCTGAGAAGTTGCGACTGGCTTGGGCATCTTGTCATATCTGCTTTGCCTTCTTTCAGCTGCGCGGAGCGTATCTTACCGAAAACAAAGCTGAACTCTTGACGAAGTTGTTCAAAAAGTTCGAAGAAGGTATTCTTGAAGATCTCGATGAACAATGTATCCATTTCCTCTTCTACTATCTTGTATATCCATTTGGACATCTCCGACCACATCCCGCCGATACGTTCCTGGATGCCGTAGAAGGTACACTTGTTCATCTCGAACAAATTGGAGACGATGACTCTATCTCTTTCGAATTCGAACCTCGTTCTGATATGGTGTTATTTCCAAATCCATCAGGTTTCTTTGAGATTCACCCTATGCCCCATGGTACCTCCAACCACTATCGAGTCGGGACGAATCTCCTTAATGGGGGAAGGTATGTTAAGGTTTCATCTATTCTGGTCATGTTTTTATGAAATTTGTTATGTTTTTATGCTTTTAGTTAGTTAGTTAGTTTAATGTTTTAATGCTTTCTTTGAACTTCTCGTGAACTAGCGATCCGATTTGAAACCTCTTTCACCCTCTGACTCCTTGTTTCACATTATTTCTCATAAAGTTACCAAGACATGTCATATTTGATGTCTGCGTTGTCACTTGATGTCGTGAAAGTTTCGTGATTTTCTGTTCCTTGCTGGAAATCTTAGAAGTGGACACGTTGCAGAAGCTTCTAGAAGCTACTAGAAGCTTCCACAGCTAATTCCACGCACAGTTTCTACGCTGGTTCCGACGCATATGGCAATACTCATAGATGCTTTATTCTGGGGGCTATTCTAAGAATTGTCGCTAGCGACCTTGTGTTCGAACGTCCAAACCTCTACGTAAGCTCTGGTCGACCCGCCTAGTTCTCCTCGGCGGTCACCATTGTTCACGTTCTCAACTATCGTTAAACCTCAGACCCAGTGTTCTCACACTAAGAGGACGCTCCCGGAGGTTTTCGGACTGCTTTTACTCCATTTCTATCCAATGCTACAAAGTGATGTGATATGGGAGAGCTTTGGGCATGCCCAAGACTCAATGCTCGTAAAGATTTACCAAATGATCTTCGAGAGACGTGCTCGAGGCAGGAATCACGATTACTCTTCTGTGTAGATTTTATGAAAACATTTTCCGATGGTGAAACAATGGCTAAGTGATGAGGTCCACCTCGAACAAGAATAAGACGCTCTACAAGATCTTGAGGCACTTTCCTCATATATTCGGAGCATATTGATTCCACCATGGGACCCCCACAGTCCAACATAACCTTCACAGAATAAAGGTCAAAATGAACTTTTTGGTACTAACACTGCGCGCTGGGCGCATCTGCCATCGCTTCGATGCCATAGACCCAAAGGTTCCGGAAATGCATGAACAACCTTTCTTAGTCTTTTAGCAGCCCCAATCGCTGAGCGATACATACCGCTGGAGTTCTCGTCACATACTAAAGCCTTCAAAATTCGCTCCACTTCTCTCACCTCAGTGGCTCCGAGCCGTTCAGCACACCCCTTCCACAACGTCGTGTGCAAACCAGCTAGCTAACTCGTCAGATGACCACTGTTCCTGCAATCTATACTCCTCTTTCTCTGGCCAGGAACAAGCACGCCGTTCTTAGTGGAGCAATATACGGGCCTCATCTTTGTGACCCTTTGTAGGATCGTCTTCTTCCCGAAGCCAATGATGACGATCCCATTCAACCAAAGCTTTAGAAAGCTTTTGCAAATTATCTGTCCCATTCTCTCCACAACTTGCCGCTTTTCCTAGGCAGTCTTAATCGCCCTCGTTCAGTAAGTCTCTGAATAACCCGCTCCGTTTTGTATGGCAGTGCATCTCAGAACTACCTCAGACATTCCACACCAAATCTGTGCTAGATAAAGCGGCTCCGGTAGTTGAACCTTGCGATGTAACCAAAACGCCAACGCCACATGTGAAGACAAGAAGTGCAACTTTTGAACGGAGCCTTGCGAATAATAGCGGCATCAGAGACACCATCACATGCATGCAAAGCTAAAGCTTTATCAAACGTGAAAGACATGTTCTCTACAGAGATGTGATGGGTTTGCTCGTTACTGAGAGGCAATCTTCCGGCGCGTTCCGCTGCGATGGAGAGAGCTGCGCTGTTCTCCTCAACAGGGTGTGCTGAAGAGTCACGGTAAAGTGATGCAATGACGAGCAAAACACGGTCGAAATCACCAGAGGTATTCCTGCAACGATTGCAGAGGCACACCGAGTGGCATGCGGCTTGATAACGGCGCGCTGGGTCACGGCAGGGAGCAGATTTGCCGCGGCGAGTGCCCGGCGAGAGCGTGGCGAGTGCCCGGCGAGGGCACTGCGAGTCGGGCTCGACAACAAAAGAGAAGACAGCACTCTGGCGCTTCTGGGTGCCAATGATGCCAAACTACAGAAGTGATTCCGACAGAAATGCATACTTGGGCGAGAACGGTTCGAAAACGTTCTGACAAGCTGAATGCAGCTGTTTCTTGGCCAGCGGAAATCCGTTGACTTCCGACCGAACATGACCCGTCCTGATGCACTAAATCCAAAAAAATTGAGCCGTGCAACAAGGCTTTCCCGCGGTCACTTTTAGACACCTTCTTTTATTTTCGGACACTTTTTTGGCACTTCATAGTACCAATCTGACCTATAACCATCGTTCATTGTTCATTGGGAACGATTTGTGCGGATTTGTGCAGATAGAAAGGTGTTCAAATGCCGCTATGGCCGTGAGTAGCTTCGACGCGCTGGGTTGAGACAGCGTGCACAACAAACTCTGCAGTGAAGCCTCAGTACCGGCTTGACACACCGCCTTCGAAGGCGGAGTGCCAAGCCGTTCGTCCACGATGTGCATCATATGGATGCTGGGCTTGTTCCACTTCGAAAGCTCCACCATAGCGCGCATGAGTTTGATTTGATGCTGTGGCTTGCTTGATCTACGGACTCAGTGTGGCAACGCAAAAATCACCCTGCGGCATCCGTAAACCTCCTTCGCGCCACTGTAGTGCGCGGAGGCGCGCCCGCTGTGCGCAGCGAGCCGCATCTCGAGCAATCTCGAGTAGGGCGTGCCCACCGCTGTGTAGTGCAGCTGCTGCAGCGTATCGCGAGCAGAAACAGAGGCAGCGCTGCGAGCATCACCCGTTGCGAGCGCAAAGTTAAACAACTGGGAACCAACGCGTCTGTCGAGCGATGCATGGAAATGTTTTCGATCTTCACGTAGCGGTGAGTGACGGCACCCTCGTGAGCATGCGCCCGAGCGCGTAGAGCGGCATCATCACGAGGCGAACCGCCGCAAACGACAGCGCATGCGACAGTAACGTGCTGCCGCCCACAAACTCCGTCACCACGAAAAACGAGCGTGTGGTGTCAAATGCCGTTTGCGTGCGCACAGTGCTTGGATGTGCCGTCAATGCGCTCAACATATGCTGCTCTCTGCTGGCAACCGCCGGCAGCACTCGTTGACATTCCAAACGTGTCTTGCTCAACTCCTCCATAACAACGCTGCGCGAATTGCAACGGAGCCATTGACAGCTCGTTCAGCGCCAATTTGCCCTCGTCCACCAACATGTGCGTGCGAGTGTGATGCATCTCACGCAGCGTGTGCATAAAATCAGGTCACCGCCTTGACCCACGGGAACCCGCACAGAGCTTAACTCAGCGCGAATGCCAAGATGACGCGATTGTAGTTTCTTTTCACGGCGCTACGCATTGCGCGGCGATAAGTTGAGATGTGGAGCACGACGGGCGTCGGTAAGGGTTGTAGACAGGATTTCGATGCCGCGCAGGGAGAGGCGCGCATTGGATACTGGCTGTGGGCAGTTCTGCGGCGCGATTGCTGATGTTGCCCAAATGTGTGCGCATGGGCAGTGTGACGTGGCCCTATGCACAACGCGCTCTCTCATGGAAGCGCTATGATGGCGCGCTGCAAAATGCGCTCATGTGCATGTGAACAGGCGCAAAGTGTTTCACGGAGCTTTCTGGAGGTGGGCGCGACAACGGCGCGCGAGCAATGCTTGCGCGCTAGCGGAGCGCAGCGGCGTGTGCGCAGTTTCCTGGCGGCCCGCGCTGCGGCAAAGCAGTCTCGATTGGTTAGAGTGACGGCGTGGCGCGACGGCGAAGTTAGTGCGATTTCGTGAGGCGGGCGCGAAATCGAGTCGAATGGCCACCTTGCAGCAACATGAAGCAGCCAAGAACTTGAAATCAAGACACCTCGTCAACCGCATCAATTCTTCCTGCAATAATTTTGGAGCTGGAAACATATACCACACCTAGACAAGAAACACAGCCAGAAACCAAACACAACAAACTCGGACTGGATGTTCTTCGATGTTGCTCGAATACTCGTGAACACAGGTCGCGGGGACACGGCTGTGAGCATTTCGTCGAGAAAATAGCGTGCCTCGCGGCGGTTCTTGAGGCGGCTCTGAAAGTAAATGTGGGTCAATCATATTCGTCACCTCATCGGGTGCCAATAAGTTATCTACCTTTCGCGGCGATGCTGCATTCAGAGTCCGCAATGGGTCGCTCGGAGAGAGCAGAAGCCGACATTGCGTTGTTGCGTCTGAAATTATCGCGCCTATCACACTTAGAGCTGTTGTTCGAGATCATAACCATAGAATATTGGCCGATTTGTGGCGTGAGCGACCAAAGCTTCGCGCAGCTAGAGGTGGACGTCGTAGTAGAGGTAATCCAACATTCAATTCCCAACGAAATCGCGAGCCTAGCATAGCCGAGCAGTGATAGATAGGAGTGAAAGACAGTCTGAGAATAGAGCTCAAGCAAGTCCCAGATTTTGCTCTCGTCGGCTTTCTAAACTCAGGAAAGAGTACCTCGTTATACACCATACTTAATTATCGCCCAAACATTGCAGACTATCCCTTTACTACGACTGTTCCTAACCTTGGTGTTGTGGATCGAGTTGAGGGCGGAAACGCCCTCGTTCTCGGTGATGTTCCTGGCTTGATTTAGGGTGCTCATCGCGTTGTGGGTATGGGTGTTCATTTTAAGACACATCTAACGGTCCGAAGTGGTTGTCCCTATACCCTACGAAACAGCTGACAATGTCATCAAAAGATAGAGCGCCATTCGTCTCGACCGGGAGCTTTTTGATAAAACATCTCGTAAGAAAGAAAAATGTTGTTCTTCTCAAGAAGGCGGACATATCTGGAGCTCGTGAACGATGTCACAATGGACTTAAGGAACACCTTGTCGAAGCTGTGGGAGGAAAGAGGAGAATAGCTATGGTCAGCGGAAAATCAAAGTTTAGATTGTCGGATATTATGCCTAAGCTCCAGGCGTTCGTGAATAATGTCGAGAACAGCAATAGTATTGTTGTCTCTCGGGAGATGATGAAAACTTCGGGCAGTCACCAGCAACAGTTGAATATCTCGCAGAGAGTCAATTCTGGATTGGTGGTTACACGGTCTACAGGCGTCTCAAATGACGAACTGGGACTACGTGGAGGGGATCGATCGCTTTCAGAAAATGCTCTTGGCATCAATCGAATGCTCATTAAAGCTGGCGCGAATGATGGAGATTCAGTCATATATTTTGAGCGGCAGTTCGATTACTACAAAGAAGAGCATGTCTATATCGCTGCTGCTGCCCTTCACGGATATTGATGAATATTGAGGCTGAGCCTTGCAATATTCGTAAGCTCATCGCATTATCAGCGAGGAGATACAGCTTCTATATCTCTCGACACGTGCCAATTTCGGGACGGAGTCCAAAAGCTTAGACCGTGTAATTTCGAATCTTTCACATTTTTTGGCAGTTTTGCTCTCGAAACGAGTTCTGCAGGTCCTGCCATAAGCACATGATTAGAACTTGACTCCCATTCACTAGTCAGATAGCCGCCTAATATATGGATAACAGTTAGAACATCTTCTCAAGCAGAAAAAGCGGAAGCTTTTTCTGCTTGAACAGTTAACACAGCGGCGACGAGTACGGCCCAAGCGCCTGTTTCGCAAGGCCATTTTCCGTCCGAACCCTCATTTCTCTACAAACATATCGAAATCATTTTTGCTGTGCTGATATACGAACTTAATGCTTTTTCTTTTTTCTTTGTGAAAAGAAAGGGTGGTTCTCAAAGCTAGAACCAATTGCCTCTAGAGGAGAATCCAATATTGTAATGTACGTCTTTGGCAACGAACGTAATAGCGTGGGGATTTCCCATCGACACACATGAAAACGTCCAATCTCTGCCTGCTAGACCTTTCAAGACGTCTTGATATTCATCTGCCGCAGAAGTATTAAACATCGTTGGGACCCTTTCGGGCTCAAGAATCGGAGCTCCCATATCAACCTTCACCTTCTCCGATCCACTCTCCATCTGCCGAACGATTTTTCCAGCTCCAGTTTCCACTATACACTTCCCAATGGTACGTCCATTGACAGGTACGTCAGCCGCAAAAAGTGCTAAGCAACGAATTCCGTTCCCACACGTCTCTGGTGCAGTGCCGTCATTCCAAAGTGGTTTTTTTCGGAGGGAGAAGATATATAACCCCGTCTGCACCGACTCCCGTATTGCGATTGCAAACTGCTTTCGCTCCAGTTGGGGTTAAAACTGGTGCTGAGGAATGTCTGTTATCGATCAATACAAAGTGGTTTCCATGTCCATTATATTTTAGAAATGCAACCATGGACGCCTCTGTGGCTCGCGCTAAGTTTTACCGCGATATTGCGTACTCTTGAATCGTGCCCTTCAGTGCGAAGACAAAAAAGTTAAAGAAAACTGCGAGTGTTGTCCGAATATTGGTATTGCTGAAGTTGCAAAAGTTAGAGGCTAAGGCCCAAAAGAACTTGATGAAAGCTGTTGTACCATGATTCGATTCGATGGCTACAACTTTCTTTGCTACTGGGTTTAACGAAAGCCGAATATTTGTTGTGCAGGGTTTCCGAACAAGTTACAGAAGCCGACAACGAAAGACCGACAACGAAAGACCGAGGTCCAAGACCTCTTGTTCCAATCCCAAAAAACCTAGTGTAATTTAGTCACTCTGTGGCTCGGACGATGTCGTGCATGGAAAAGGTTTCACTGCTAACCGTGCCAGGATGTGGGAGGTCAATCCTTGGAAAGACTCTTTCCGAAAGAGAGCAACAATCTCAGATCGGGTATATTTGCCGAACGAACGAAAAATCGCTGGATGGGGCAGGAATTAATGGATTCTTCTAACCGAAAACCCGCAGCAAAATTGGCGTTTTATTTGAGATGATCGAGAAAATACGGCGAGTCAAATGTAAGATCCACGTCGTTAGAGACGAAGGTACGAGCTGAACAGCGCAAAGTTGCATTTTCTGCCATTCGAAAAGCTCTTGCGAAGGTGTCCACCACGAGAAGCATAGCCACACGAGAGCTGCTTTGAAGGTTTCTAAACAAACAAAACACTCATAAGCTATCAGGGACAATCGAAAGGGTACAAAACTCGTAGGGTAAAAATCGTTCCCAGCAAAAAGTTGTGCACTTAAACTGATTTCGATCTTCATAGGATTTTCAATTTCTTGGCTGTCCACTTTCATTATACTAAGTCGGTGCGTCATTGAATCTTCAATACATCAAAATCCGACAACAATCTATTGAACTCAATTTTTCTAAAAATTTCAATCCATTGAAGATATCTTGGACATCAACGAAAATCAGCTGAGATACAGAAAGGTGAGAGAGTATTCTATGACGAAAAGTTTTGCCTGGGGTTGCTTTCATGCCAAAGATATCAACATCACGTTCCAAACATGTTTTCACACCACGGAAACTCTATCCGAAAGCTGATCCTCCCCTTTACTACATACGACCATCGCGCAGTATTGCCCCTATGAACAGTGATTCTGAGCCGTGCATGGCCGAAAGTATGCCTTGATTTATTCCAAAAAAATTCTTTTAGGATCAACATACGGGCGGCACGTGGCCACTGGGCAAGCGGCAAGAACTTCAAAAGTCTTCTCTGCATCATTATCTTACCAATTATGGGACCAAATTTCCCCGCACTCCAAAATGTGGACGCAATGCAAACGCGATTGGACGGAGTCCGTGTTTATTTCGGCCATTCATATGTCTCCCCACAGATCACGGCCCTCTTTGGTACTTTTGGTTCCAACACCGACGCTTTTTCGGCACCTCGACGTGCGATGACCATTACAACATCTCGGTCACAGGGCCACCCCAAGAGCATTTGCGCCTTATCGCATTCGCTCCCGTCCAGCAAATTTTTGTATCATGTCACCTCAGTATCGGCCCCGTTGTTAGCGCGATGCTTCCTTCGTCCCTATCGACTTCGCGACGCAGTCTCTGCTGCCTCCGTACGCGAGGATCCTTCGAGCTTGTTGTGATCATCTGCGCTTCGGTCACGCCTCGCTTGCCGCTCCGATGGTTGAGGTCGGTCACGCCTCGCTTGCCGCTCCGATGGTTGAGGCCGACTGCTGCGCCTAGTGAATCGCGCTCACCGCCGCGGAAGATACGTTGGTCCTCGGCGTCTCTGCCATTTCTTGTCGAACACACGTGCACAGACGATGCCTTCCGCGACGCTGCCTGACATGCTGTAACACGGACGGGACGTTCGTCATCGCCGCCCACACAAAGAGGCACCTCGAGGCCCTCTGTTGATGCCGATGTGCGGCCGATGATGCTGCATAGATGGGGAATGACGTCTTCCTGCAACAAAAGCTTCGGAAGCGACAGGGGGAGAAAAATTGTCGAAAGCAAATGCCCGCCGCAAAGACGTGTCGCACCCAGAAGCGCATGCGCTCGCCCGTTCGACCTCGTGCGCGCAATGTATCGAGCGCGCTCAAGGATACCTTCCAGATGTACATGGAGGAGATTTCGAGAAAGAACCGGTTGACATAGGCTCAGGTTGTTAAACTGGCTGCCCAGATACAGGCCACCGTCGCTGTGGAAGACGTGTAACGCGCGTTCAAGCGTGCGTTGGGGCGTAGGCCTCTCGTTGATGAGCTTGCGAAATATCTTGGCGTGTCGAAAACACAAGGTGCGCCGTACCATTTTTGAAGGGCACTGCTGCCAAGAACACCTTGGTATCCGCCAATCTTCGCCTCGTCACCAGCGTCGCTAGAAAGGTTGCCTCCTCCAAGACCAGCAGTGGAATCGGCATTGCGCTGGACGATATGGTTCAGGAGGATAGTGTGGGCCTCATTCGTGCGGCAGAAAAATTCGACTCCTCAAGAGGCTATAGGTTTTCCACTTACGCTACATGGTGGATACGAGCGTACTTCAAGAGATCTATAACTACTCATAACCGCAGCATCAAGATACTGAGTACCGTTATTGATGAATATGCTCGCATTCGGAAAGAGTATTCGCGCTTGCCTGAGTCTGGCTTTACTGCACCCACACAGGAACAAGTCGCAAAACAGCTCGAAATCACCGCAGCCAAGTTACGCTTCGTTGTCAATGTTGTTTCACGCAAACCAATCTCTCTTGACCTGAGCTTCGGGCCTTCAGACGATCCTTCCGGGTCCCGCTCTCTTGCCGAAGTCGTCGAAGGAGATGCTCATGTCGAGGAAAGACTGGTCGAAGCTTATTAGAAGCAATAACTGGACTTAGAACTGCATCAGTGTCTACGACCTCTGAAAAGAGCGGTAATTCGATTGCGCTTCGGTCTGGAAGACGGCCAACCGCGACTGCTGCGCGAGACTGGCGAGCTGCTGGCACTTTCGAAGGAAAGAATTCGCCAATTCATGTTTCGTGCCTTGCCTAAGATGAAGACTCCGGAGATACAACGAATGCTAACCGATGCTGCTTCGCGCCAAACCTACGCATTGAACAGTTCAGTTCAACGATTTGAGTTTTCCATTCTGTTTTTTTGTTCGCTCAGAAGTGCCAGTGTTAACGAACAGCATTCAGTGACACATTTTTGAAATTGGGCTTGTACATGTACATTTCTGTCTAGACTACCAGCTAAGTGAAAGCTTAGCACCGCTCATTGACATTGACAACTGGTTTCTCTTTTTCTCTCTCTGCCGGGCTATGTTTCTCAGCTGAATGCCAGCAACAGGTCTACATTCACCATCGGGCTCAATTCACTCTGGCTCATCTGTGAAAACGAGAGGGTAATTGTATAATCGTTCCATTCTTTAGTTTTGTAACGAACCGTGGTTCGCAGTGTATTCGTCGTGTACTTGACCACGCATTGCTCTCCTAATGAGTAAGGATAAGTGGCACAATACACAAGCAATAGAACACATTCGTTTATGTGTGTAAAGGGACATAATGTATAGATGGTGCACCTATTGTTCCTGTTATCCCTGGTGCAGCTCTCTCAGCATCGGCAGCAACCGTCCAGCCAGATAAAACGACCCGAGGATTACCAACGTTGTTCCTTTCGCGCACGCTTCTTGAATTGTTGCATGCAGGGAGTCTTCTCCGACTTCTACTACCGTGCTCATTCATCCCGCGCAAAGCTTGTCCCGGTTGAGCTGGTGACACATATTTTTCACTTTGCCCAGCAGATGTTGCGAACACTTTCGAGGCTTCAGAGGCCACTACTTTGCATATTGCATCACGGTTCTTGTCTTTACCAAGACCGAGCACAATGGCTGGAATGCGGCCATTATTATGAGTTTCATGCAATACTTGGGCGACACTTTCTTCCGTGTGAGTAGCGTCGAGAATAATGGACACCGTTGATCCTTCGCACGCAACTTGAAAGCTTTCTGATTTTGCAGGTAATTGTGATAATGCTGAGGTACCAAGCTGAAGTGGCAGTAATTCCTCGCCGCTCATATGGGGCAGCACTCAATGTGAGCAACTTGTTCGAGAGCTTTTCGGGCCAATTGCAGGTTCCAGTCAAATAATGACGAGTCTGGGTTAGGCGGACAATAATGAACTGTTGCCAGCGGCGATACACTCGAGGCTTCTGCCGCAAATATGTGAGCCAGTTTATTGTCGTCTTCGAGGCCACAAACGCACTGCGATGATGGGGCTATGATACCTGCCTTCTCATAGGCTATGTCTCTCAGAGTGGGGCCGATGATGTCCGCGTGTTCTAGTTGAATGTTATGATGACGCTCATCGGCGCAGATAACACCTTTGTAGAGTCTAGACGTGCACCCATCCCCACTTCCACGACAGCCCATTCCACTTTGCTGTAGTGCATACCAAGCAACCCCATGGCCGAGATGACGTCACACCAAGTTGCTTCCTGAATCAGTTGAGGCTTTTCTCTCGACGCGTCGAGGACCTCCTCTAGTGACCTTTGAAGTAGTTCGTCCCCAATTGGAACACCGTCTACTTCTTTGCGTTCGTTCACCACCTCAACGTGAGGGCTAGTGTATGTTCCCACAGGTGCATTAATGAACTGTGCATGGCGCAAACCAGCGGCGATCAAAGTGGCCACGGATCCTTTTCCTTTCCAGCCAGTGACAAGAACCCAGAGAAGGACTCTTGCGGGTTTCGGAGGCGATCGAGAAGCTTTTTGGCTGGAACCGCAGATACCCTCATCAAGAAGTCTTCCTCAGGGCTTTTACGACGTCGAATTTCCCAGTGAACTACATTTTCAAGACGATAGAGCAACTGCTGCAGTGCTGAAGAGTGTTTCTTAGCACTCGGGAAAGGCCGAATGAAACTCATGATAGATAATCGTAGTTTGCCGAAGCTCTTCGCTGGTTGCATTCACAACTTGCAGCTGAAATGACTTCTGGATCTAAGTGATGGATGCGACCTTCCTGTCTCCTGGAATTGTGATCTCGTTGTCAGCACAGACGACGACTACGGGTTCGCATGAATAGGGGGAGTTTGAGCCGATCCTTGGCTGTAACGCGTTTTTGAGAGATTGCGACTGGCAATCAAAGCCGGTTCAGTCATGCGCAGAGATTGCCAAAGGTGGGACTACTGTTACTCAAGACAAGCGACAGAAAGTGCCGAAGCTTGGCGTGCTTGTACGACGAGGTGAGGGAAGGCCAGTGCGCGTTTTGTACGAGCGTTCGAACCATTCTCGAGAAAAAGTCAGCTCTTCAACTAGGAGGCTCCAAGTTGGTGGTACCAAACGTACATGTGTGTTCAGTGAACACTGTTCTAAGTAATGAAAAAATTACTGATGCAACTTGCAAGCTCCCTTGTATTCTGGACTCCACGTGAGCCAGCGAAGATCTGACCGTGAGATTGAAGCGCACACTCTGAACACTCGGTGCAGTAAATACGCGCTTTTGCCATCTTTTGTTAACAGATTCTTCTCACGGTGTCAACGTTCGCTGGCTGACTGAAAAGCCTGTTCCAATTGCAAGAGCTGTTTTGCTTTTAACAGAGCACTTGCTTAAAAAGCCGTACACGAGTTTCACGAAGGCACTTGGATATTGCGTTTTGAACTTGAGACCGGGTTCACCTCGTTCCCGAGCAGGCTGAACAGCTGTACGTAAGGGACAAGATCGAGGTCAGTGTTCTCAGAGTGGTGAGCGGATCTGAAGGAAAGTTCTCGTCATCACGAAGAACGCGACAACGCAGCAACTATGGTCCAAGTTGATATTATTGAACGGAATATGATGAAATGACGCAAAAAGTGCTCAGAATGTCCATACCTATCTTGCTCGTTATTCAAGGTATGAAGACCGAGAGTGAAATGTAATTGTTGAACGGATGGATACAATCGAAAAAATCGCAGGGCTCGAGCGGTGCTGTGTACAAGAATGAAGTCTAGACCAAATCATGATACGCGGAGAACGCACTATTGACGCGAAAGATATTAATGATGCATCTTAAGGTAAACAGTTTGCCTTCCATGCAGGCTAAGATTGGCCCCCTCGCGCAAAGCGCGCTCAACCTCGTTCTTCGACGTAAACATGACGCACGCAACGCCCAACTGTCGAAGATGCTTGACGTCGACGACCTCGTAGTTGGAAAGGAAACTCCATAGATGCCTCGGTTGCAGTAGATGCGGCAAATTGGAAGCCAGCAACGTACGACCTCTCTCGTCAGGTTTGGGTGCAATGAAAATTGAGGCGTCTCCTCAATATGGTGCGACCGGTCCCGCTACGTTCTTGAGCATTAAGCATGGAATCGACGATTTTCTGATCGACCGGAGCTGCGCGGATGAGCTTCAACCCAAACACTTTGCCAGAGATCTTGGACGCGATCTGCTCCGCATCAGCTTACGTGTGCGCGTCATAAAACAGACGGAATGGTTCTGATAAATATCGGACTGGCCCTGTACCAAAGAGCTCATAGAGGCGTCGGTGGAAATGGCCTGCTCGTTAAGAAAGTTGATTATGTCACTAGAGGAGGCATAGCTGGACGGGCCGGTGATTCGCACGTATTGCTTCGGAGAAACGGTGGAAGTTCCGGTGGTGAAATGACGGGCGGCAGACTGAAACGGTTGCTACCAGAGACGCAGTTGGGAGCATCGCGTGGCGGAAGACATGGAGCGATTGTTGTGGAGGAGGGGCGCTGTATCTTGGAGTGTTGGGGTCTCGAAGGTGACCCTGGACCCTGCGACGAAAACGAACAGCGAAGCATCACATGGCGAGGCTGACACGACGGCGTGCGTGCTCACGCTGCGCTATAGGTCAAAATCCAGCATTGATACGTGTGAAGACGGCGTCACGCCGGTGCTACCGAGTGCTGCCGATGACAAGCTTGAAGCAGAACGTGTCGTTTCGCAGTTGGGTTTGATCTGTCCGCATGTACGGTGAGGCATATCACAAAGGGCAGCACAGCACCAAAGACTGCTCGACAGCTTCAATGGAAGCCTTTGCTCCAGCCGGGCAGCGGTTCTTTTCACCAACTCGCTGGTCGTCATGAAGCGCTCCCGCGGCTGCCGTATATTCAACCTTACGCTCGCTGATTCTTTACTCCAGTGTTGTGCTTTTTCGGCGCTCTTGTCGAGCGCGATAGATTCTCAGCCGATGCAGTTCTAAGGTTTGTCTAAGAGTTCCTGCTCGCGCTGGCATTTCCTCTATGGTTTCTGCTCCTCAACTTGATGTAACGTTTTCTTCCGCTGGTTGCTAGCCTACCTGCGGAACTCTTCTTTTTCACAATTTCGTTCCGGCCTTTTGCTTCTCCGACCCGTTTCCTACAGTTCAACGACCGCCCTTCTAATCTATCGCTCTTGCTTGACGATGAGCGAAGTGACTGCAAAAGTCACAGTCCCATTGTGCGACGCTCGCAAAGCGATCATCCAGCTGTGCTTCAACGTCTGGCGCGCTCTCGAAGTACTCTAAAGTGCCATCGACTTCCCAGTACAGTCTTCGCGGTCCGCACTCTTGGATGGAGCAAACGACAAAAACAAAGTCTTTGTCAGAATCCTCTTCAACCAACCCTATTCGAAGAAGAATCGGACGAAAGCCCATTACTTCCAACTCGTCATCGCACCAGAAAAACCTAGCTGCTTTCAAATCATTGCCTCCATCAGAACTCGTTCACGAAGTTGAAGCCGGTTGTGCGCCAGAGACTGGTTTCCTTAAACGGCTCAAACAAGCCTACTAAAGAAGTTTGAAAGCTACTACCTTGCAAATGCAATGTCTAATTTCAAATGGTAAGCCTCAACCTGTACCGACATGCTCCCGTATAAGTCGCGGTCTAATAATAAACTCTCCATATCTGCAACCGCCTATTTGGGATCACGAACTATAACCCATGCGCACCCCAAAACATCTGCTACCAAGTTAGTACAGCGGGACTCTGTTGAGAGTGTACAGGCCTGGCGACCATCGCCCAACCAAGTCTTGTACAGGACAGCAAGGTAGCTCTTCCTCTTCTCACCCAGTGGACTCAATGACCGATTTCATATACTGGGCCACCACGTCTGAAGACGACACTGTTGCTTCAAACGAGGCCCAGTAATCGTCGCGTAACCTCACTGCCCAACCACCGGAGGACTGGCAATCTCAGAATCGTCCATCAGAAACGCAGGCTCATGCAGGTGGTGAACTGGTTCATTCTCAGCCACAGCCGCCGAAATTGGAGCGAAGCAAACGGAGGCTGAAGCAATGCTGTCCAAGCTTGGAGTACAGTTACAGAAGCGTGTGTACTTAAAAGAAGGTATGAATATACCTCAAATGGATGATGACTCATTGCCTTCTGAAGCAGACACTAGTTCAGTGGCGCCGTCTCATGCCCCAGCCGAACCAATAAACGATACGCGAGAAAACCCGCCGGAAAACGAGAAGGAAGATCGGGGAAAGACCGGGGACAGAGAGCTTTTGCGACTGCTACAAGGGGATCTAGACGAAGGCTTTGATGTGCCAAAGGAGACTCATGTGCGTGTCGCAAATGAAAACGGTTTCCGCGATCTTTCAAATGATGGAAGGCGAGAAGAGCGCGAGGAAGTTACAGACACTGCACAAGTCCCAGAACCTGAAGAATCCTCCTCCATTTTCGACAAGGAAAAGGAGATCGCCATGAAGTTCTGTCAGGGGACAAATAAGTTACCACGCGCTCAGGTCTTTTTGGATGCCATAAAGCTTCTTTCAAATGATAAGCACTACAGAAGTCACGCGGCCACCAAGGCTCAATCTCTGGAACTGTATGCGATGAAATTCTTAAAGAACATGGCAGTCAAGGGTCGCCTCGGTACTGGAGAAGGCGGCTGCGCCTTCCGATTCGAGGCCGGAATTACGGCTTCTCGCCCAAAACTCGGTGCCCAGCCTAAGGAAGTGTTGTCTTAGGAATGAAATTCTTTGAGAGTACGAGCAGAACCCAGCTAGCAGCCATAATCATCCGCAACGACTTCTGAAAGCAATAGATATCGATCCCGGTCCCTTTTTGCAACAGGATCCTCATAGGGCTAACAGAGGTACTGTAGATCGACATTAATTCGATATATCGAAAATCTTCTAACGTGGTTTTCTCGAATTCTACTGCCGTCGGGAACGGAACGAAGCCCCGAATCCCCAAATTAAGACCGGCAAGAACGCAGAAGAGCTTGAAGATGAATGGAAAACTGACGTTCAAAGCAAGATGGTCGAAAACTTCAAGCGAGGTGTTGTTGTTGAAATGGATGCAATTGCGAAATCCAGCCATGAATGCCAGAAGAAGGCCCTCATGGACTTGCTCTCATAGTCAGAAAAGTTCTCTAACGAAAAACTCGATCTCAATGATTTGGGCGCCCGTGGAGGTCATGACCATACAGACGAAGACATTATAGAGAACCTGCTTTATCATTTTCACACATCCTATTCAGAAGAAATCCCGAACATATTAATGGATCGGTTTGATACATGCTACCGGAGATCGGGTCCACGTGAGTTGGTTTACGCTTTCTGGCATCGTCCACACCGATGATCAACATGTGTCGCGCATCCCTGGGAGTGTCAGTGTATCATTCACTCATCGATTTCCATCTTCATGAGCTGTAATTGTCAAACGTGCCGATCAGTAGTTCTTGCATGCGCGGAAGGGTCCAGCTCACCTTCAGATCCC
>JASCIV010000408.1:0-20911 GCA_030374735.1 Gracilaria caudata
GCGTGGACGAGGGGGCGAGGAGCCCTTCCCGTGAGGACATCAACGTCCATCACGCCTTGGCGGCGTTGCTAGGGGAGGGCTTCGCCGTCCGCATTCCTCTTCGCGGCGGCAACGACATCTTCCCCAGAATTCTCTTGGACCAAGGCAACGTGGTCGCCCTGGTCATTTCTTTTCAACTTCAGCTCCTGCGCAGAGTCAGACCTTGCGTTGGCGAGTCCAAGAGGGTTTCCTTCTTTCGGCTTCGACCAACAAGTGGCTTCGGCGTGACCAAATTTTCCACAACGAGGGCATTTCGTGTCCCTGTGAGGATTGGAGGGGCAGCGACTCGCACCATGTCCAGGTTTGCGACAGTAGCTGCACGTCCTCTCGCGCTCCTTATCAGTTGCCGGAGCGCTTCCAGTGTCAAACTTCTTCTTGACAAGCAGGGACAATTCCGCGAACTGACCCGCTAACTGGTCGACTTTGCTCTCCAACTGTTGGGCAGTCCCAGAGCGAGCATCCGGACGAGAAAGAATTCGAACCTGTCCGGGACTAGGGGCAGGAACAGTTTCACTCCCTGTAGAGAACGCCTTGCGGCCAACTTCGAACTCGATGATGGCCTTTTTCAGTGCATGGTAGTCATTTGGGGCTCGGTACATGACGAACTGAGCCATCTCCGGAATCCTAGCAACGGAGTTCCGAAGCAATCCAAACGAGGCCTTATCGTTGAACCCGGCTTTATGGTACAACGAGTCCAGCCTACTAAGAGAGGCCGTGACGTCCTTTGCGTCCAAAGAAGCGGCGACTGCAATTCTAACATCTTCCTCCGGCGGGGTTTTCCTTGAGAACTCGGCCAGGAATCAAGATTTGACATCCTCATAGCGTCCAGCCTCCTCCGTGAGGCTCCCATTCGACGAAAAGTTGTCGTAATAGAAGTCGAAAGCGGCACCTTCCAAGTGACAAAGGAGATTAAGAGCCTTATCGGAAGTACTTTTTCCGCGCATAACCACATTTTCGTAGGCGAAGAAAAAGCGTGCTACATCTGACGACGACTTACCGTCAAACACAACGCGGGTTGTGCTAGACGACCCGGCTGTAGCATCCGACGACATGCTAGAATTGTCTTCACAGCAGGAATTGAACGATGAACAAGTCGAAGAGTCCCTCCTCGAGAGTACCATGAAAGCTGCACAAAGTGACGGGGGCCAGCTACCCCTTTTCGTCGTTTACTTGTTGATGCTGCTCCCCTCCTCTGTCGCACTCGCAACGAGGAGGGACAGGGTTAAGTGAGCTCCGAGCCACGTGTGGTGCAGCGCGCACCACACGTGGCTCACAAAGCACTCTTGCTATTGTTATGCGATTACCGGTTTTGGAAATTGCATATTTAGCAAACCGAGATTTTCCACAATTCACAACACTTTGTTGTCGCTCTTGAGTCAACAACGCTGAACTTTACAGTTATGGAGCACTGGCTACGTGTGCTCCTATGCCAAGTCGCATACGAGCACACGCTGCCAGCGAATGACTTGGTGCGGCTCCTTTCTCTGTTTGCAATCTGTGCGTAGTACACTGTGTCCAGTTGTGCTTGTATCTCTTCGTGGCTAGCAGAATAGTGTAATAATCCTAATTACACTCCTGACACTGTCATGCAGTCATGCACATGACTGTGACAACATTGCTGGCGGCCACGAATGACCAGGTTGCTCTTCCCTGCTCCCCACGACGCAATTCAACGTGGCCGGCCCCGAAGCTGCCTCACCTTTCGGATCGTTTTGCTGCACGAAACGTGGGGCATCCTAACGTCATCTCATGTTTTGATTCCTTCGCAACCTAAACGTTATCCTTTAACTCCTCGAGAACTCCTTGCTAATGTTAGAGAGAGAAGTTCTTGGGCTGAGGCCGACGCAGAAATCAATTGAAAACCTTGACATTGCTGTTTATCTACCACTAATGAGCTTTGAGTTCATTCATCCTCTTCAAAATCATCGTCCTCGAAGAGGAAACAATTCACCACAATTCAGCACTATGCTGAGAAGAGAACTACAACCACTGGAGCCATGATTGATAACAGCGTAGCCTCACCAGCACTTCTACGTCTGAGTCGACCAAGCTGTCTATAAAAGGGAAGCTTTCGTCTCGTTCTCGTCTTCCTCACCCTCCCAGCCGTCGCATCTCCGTTCCTCCAACCCCACCGCCTCCCTTACTGCGCGAAATCTGAAACCTGTACCCAATCCCACGCACGTCTCTCTCCTTCGTTACCAAACGCTTTTCTCTGGCATCCCATCATGTCGCTTCAACTTCTTGCCTTCTCTCTCAGTCTCTTTCTGGCATTATCGAATGGTCAGAAGCTGCAGGTATTCGAAGCAGCCGTCCCTGGCGCCATGTCGGGCTGGGAAGCAGGTCCAGTGCTCTCCCCCGAAGAAACGCTCTGCGTCGATGATCTGCCATCCCCGTTCACCATTGTCTGCATCCCGCACGAAGACCAATCGCCCTCGTACGCAAAATTCTTTGTGAACGGCAACTTTTTCCGAACCGAACGAGCGTTGCCGTACGTTTTGACCGGTGACACTTTCAGAGCTGGGGCGGCTGCGTGGATTCCGGATTCGGGGCTGAGTGAAGTGATGTGTAGATTGAGCACCGGTGATTTTGTTACCTCCAGGATTACGTTCTCATGTGGTGGAACTGGTACGACAACTTTGCCTCCGACCACCACCACGATGACGACGACTCTGCCCCCAACCACCACGACAGCGACGACTCTGCCCCCAACCACCACGACAGCGACGACTCTGCCCCCAACCACCACGACAGCGACGACTCTGCCTCCGACCACCACAACAGCAACGACTCTGCCTCCGACCACAGATGTGCCTCCACCAGCTGACTATTGTATCTACATTCCGGCCAAGTCGTACGAGTCGAAGACCGGAGATTGGGAGGAAGGAATAGTGGAATCCATGGAGTACAAGTTTGACGATGACAGCACAAAGACTGACCGGCCAGGACTAGCTACTCTGCGCTACTCGTTCACTCCCCTCTACACCGCTCGATACGCACTGACAATCGACATGTTCACCAGTGATGGCTTGGACCACAACGATGTGTGGGTGGAGATTGTTGGCGTACCCTTTACGCTTGTGAGCAAAACAGGAATTAGTATGCCAGGAAAAAGTGGTTTCAACAAGGCGTATCACAACAGGAATGGACGCGGTAGCATTGTTTTCACTGCTGATTTCGATCCGCACGTGTTTTCAACAGCGGCTCAATTACAAGCAGGTGAGACTTACACTGTTAAGGTTGGTGGCAGAAGCACGAAGGTTGCACTGTTTGGAGTAATTGTATTCCCCTGCGAATCTTACGGATGTGAGCTGGTTCGAGAATGGTACAGGTCCGCGAACACTTGCTCGGCATAAGTTGAAGAGTAACCGTACATTCTAACATGACTCAATTCTTAGTTAGCGTTCTAGTTGTAGTCTCAAGCACAGAGATGTAAAAGGAAAAGTGACAACGAAGAAGGTGTGATAGGATATCTCAATCTGATACGTGAATACGATTACTGCTTACGAGGGAAAACCAAGAACAGCAAGCTTTACGCTCAACTATTTACGGCGCTCCCTCTTCTTTGAAAAACATGTCATGCTATCATTGGCGAGAATCGTGGCTATCGAATAGCCTCAGTGACAGAGCATCCGTGTTGCACTGTTGTACGGAAGATAAGAAAGAAGATACCGATTTATGTTTGTAACACAAAACTTGGGCAACAATGAACGTGTGCTTCACCGTGTCACTCCAAGAAACCACAGTTTCCCAAACAGTTCAAAGTGCCTCCGCAACATACCGTTTCGCGAATCTGAAAGAATCGTCAGCCATAATTTTCGGATGGATCTCGTTGCTTGCAACACGGATCCACGAAGGCCTACGAGGAAATACAGGCTTCAAAGACAATCCGTGCCAATCTCGGAGATTGCTTCGGTTACTTCCGATGTAAGGTCACGAAACGGGTGTTCTGTTTGAGGGCTTCAATGCGTACAAGGGAAGAGGATCTTTCAAGAGAGCTTCTGCTTGGTTGGCACTAGGGTTAGCACACCAACAAATGCGTCTGAATGCGCCTCCTCAACGTCGCGGGTTCACATATTTGAGTCAAGCTTTGACGTATGCCTTGTTACTCAGACAACTAATCGGCTGGGTTGAAAACCACGATGCATGATTTAGCTTCGCAAGAGTTACGAATCTCAGAGTTACCTACCGAATAAATCTCGCCCAGAAACCGTTTCGAACTAAACATAAAAGGCCACCGTTCAAGGCTAAATTGTCGCTCCAAGTTCTCTATCGAACAGTTTAGTTGATCAAGGGCTCGCCATCACCAGCGTCAATTTCTTGTGTACGGATAATTCACTTTTAAGAGAGTACCAAGGAGGAGTTCGCAACAGGTTATGAACTATGCGTTGGTCAATCGTCGCTGCGCTTCTCTTTGCTTGGTGTTTGGTCTTGAATGCCCAAGCATCTCCAGTTCCTGAGACTCATGATTTGGCAGAAGTCACCATGCTTCGTCAAGGAAGATTTGGAAGAATGAAGGAGCTCATCGACGATCTTGTCGAGGAGTTTAACGATCCTAAGAACCGCAGGAGAATGCGAGAGATTCTTGAACAGCTCTTTGATGTCGATTTGTTCCCACCGACAGACGACAGCGATGAAGATTCAAATGAAGGTAAGGGAAACGAGCCGGAGGATCCCGACAATCCGGACAACCCGTTTGGAATCGATCCACCTCCAGAAGGTCCACCGGATCGTGAACCAAGTAACGAAGGGAGGGGAAATGAGCCTGAGGACCCTGATAATCCGGACAATCCTTTCGGGATTGATCCACCGCCGCCAAGCTCTGGCGATTCCGGCAGGGAAGACAGAGGAAGTAATGAAGGCCGCGGGGCTCCAGCAGAAGATCCCGACAGTCCTGACAATCCTTTCGGAATCGACCCACCCTCACCTCCTCGCGACTCTGATTCTAATGATTCCAACGGCAATGATGGTAGGGACAATTCTGATACAGGAGGTTGCTGTGATTCGAATGATTTGCCAGACTCCTTTTAAAATGTCTAGACCATGCGTATCTTCTGATTCCAATGTGATAAGGAGTGTAACAAGAGTTCCATCATGGGTAGTCATTCTGCTTCCCTTCATCCTAGCACTCGCAAAGTTTATTCCACAATTAAGTCGATAGAATGGGAGCCAAGGTTGGAACAAGCCTAGAACTCTATTCAATGCTTACTGCTATATGAGTGGAAACACAGTGTCAATCATTGACATGATCCTGTTGCATTTTCCCGAGATTTATAGTACGTATATAAAGGCTTTGGATCAAAATTTCATCTTCTGTGCATTTGCTATTGACATGCAGTAGGTCAATGAGTCGTGATGGCAGAAGTTGACAGGTTGCAAACTATTGCAACAAATGCGGGGGAATTTGGATCTGAAGATTGGTGGACGTGTCTTCAACGAGAACAATATTATTGTGTACAGAACTGGACCTTCGTGATCACTGATCAAGCTGTCAGGTCGTCTTTTTCAACCTCTGTCATGCTCGTCTGTACTCCGCAACTCTGCGTCACAACCGCTATCCAAATAACAGACTGGTACTTACAGAGGCACATATGTGTTAGAATCAAAATCTCAATCTCGCCAAACTGATGCTGCCGATGGTAACCCGCTGCAGATCTCCGCGCCCCATCTCCCGGACTTGGTCTCATTCGCCACTTTCGCCGCAGTCTCGACTTGTGAGTCGCATGAGCCGATGAGGTAACCAATACACTTGCCGCTGCGTTTGCCGTGCCTGTGTAACTCAACGCGCGCCCAATGCCAGTAATTGGGGCTCAACTAAACCAACACCTGTCCAGCTTGTAGCTGCTAAAGCCTGTAAAAAGTTTAGTCCAAACATGGTTTCGTTTTACAAAAGCAGTTAAAATGCTTGCCCTTGCAAACCCCTTTGCCCTTGTAAGCGTTTAACACGAAACGATACCATAACGGTGATCAGCTTTTTAGAAAATATGAAAAAAACGTTTTTGCGCTCATTGAATTCTGCATTGCTTCTAAAGCTTAATCCGTTTATTCTTTACAACGAACTCGCATCAGTTATTTATATTATATCTACGACAAATCGTCCTAAAGAAATAAAAGAAATTGTTATGAAACAATTCACAGAACGTTACAAAACAACATGTGTTACATGGATAAGCATATATTAATTTCTGAAATGATATTATTATGAGACAGTTTGCCGTAAAAGCGGTAGAGAACCCTATTTATATACACACTTCCAAAAAGCCCCTAGCAATATCTACTTTGCTCACAAAAAAAATTTACACTCCTACATAATACTCGCAGGAGTAGAAATAGAAAACAAGAAGGTATTTCTCAACAGCTCCGAAACACTGCGAATCTCCCCGATCGATGAGTTTCAATCGAAGAGAGCCTTCTGGAAGCAAAACAAAGAAACGATCAAGGTCCAGTGAGGAGGGTTCAGACATGCTTCCAAGAAGCGAAGAAAACAAATCGGCGAAGCTCAGGAAGATGGATGTGTCATTTTTGTTAAATGAAAGTACGTCACCTCCGTGTCGTAGGAAGATGGATGTGTCATTCTTGTTGAATGAAAGTACCCCATCCCCGTGTCGTACGAAGATGGATAGATCATTCTTGTTAAATGAAAGCATGCCATCTCCGTGCCCTACAAAGATCGAGGGGGCACGATTGTTAAGCAAAAGTACGCCCTCCCCGTGTCATACGAAGATGGATGGATCGTTCTTGTTAAATGAAAGCACGCCACCGCCGTGTCGCAAAAGCAGCAGAACTTCGTCTTTGCTTGATCAATCTAAGGCTGTCAGCAAAAGGAATTCTCAGTTGATGAACAATTTGTCCGGCTGTATATCGGCTTCTACGGACTTCACTGCTGATAGAAATGCGAAGGATACTGCAGCTGTAGGTATGAGGAATTTGACAATGCTGGCAAATGTGGCTGCCGCTTTTCAGCCAGTGCCAGTTTCATGTCCGTACTGTTTCGCAGAATACAAAATAGTTGCCTCACTCCGCAAGCACGTAGCGAGAAAACATGATAGAGAAGAACGCCGTCACTGTTATCAATGTGAATTCAGCACCACCGAAAAGAAACGGTTCGAAGCGCATAGGCTAGCGCATAATCTTATCCCTTGTCCTTTCTGCGAGAGAAAATTTGAGCCTAGAAATTACTCAAGGCATGTGAAACTTTGTTATTATGTTTCAGAGGTTATTCCATTTGAGCGAGAGCAATGGTGGAGACCTTCGTAGACCAAAAGTCCCGATTTTGAATCGGAATACTACGTGCAGTATGTATATATGACTTTTCTTTTGACTCATTTCAGGGTATTCTGGGGGTGTCTTCCTGAGGGCTTAAGAATCAACCTCGTGCTACCGCAGATATGGTTGTAGTTAGCACTCTTAGGATGAAAATATTAGTGACGGAATAAAGTTCGTTCAAAGAATTACGAGAGAACACGCACCCTTCCGCATGTTGCATGGTAACAAGTGGCCGGTTCAGGGCTCAAATGCGAAATCGAAGAACGTTGTTCGTTAGACTTCTGGTGTTGGTTACTTTTGAAAAAGGCATCTTCCTCCCGGAGCTCCCTGGAGACGGACAGTTCCTTCGTCACTCTGAAACTCGGTTCTTTTTCGGATGGGCCCAATGCATTGCTGCAGAGCCGCTGTTGGTGGTTGCACCACTCTGCTGAATGCGGGCAACCTGCGGACACACGGACCTGAATCACGCACTGCTGGCGCGCGGTGCCAACGTGAAGTGCCCGAGACACGGGCGACTGGGTGGCCGCGGAGAAGCGTGTTAAATGGCGTGGCGGCAGAGGCGTTGAAGGACGCTGCGTCACATGCGGCAGCAAACATGGGCGACGCCGAAGAGCTGCGTAAAGCTGCAAGGCGCGGAAATTTTCAGCGGGTGACGAAGCTGCTGGCGAGCTGCGACGACCTTCACTACACCGACGGGAGCGGATATACGGCGTTGCACTGGGCCTCTCATAACGGACATGTTGCAGTGGTGCAAGCGCTACTGAACAAAGGCGCCGACGTTCTCTACTGCAACAGATATGGAGAAATGCCGTTGCACCTTGCGGCTTGGATGGGTCATGTGGCTGTGATGGATGTGCTGCTTGCGCATGGCGCCGACCTTCACTGCCCCGCGAGGTCGGGATCCACAGCGATGCACCTTGGCGCTCATGAAGGACGCGTGGCGGCGGTGGAAGCGCTGCTGGCTGGCGGTGCCGACCTCCACTGCACAACCAAAGACAAAAGAACGGCGTTGCATTGCGCCGCTCAGAATGGACATGTGACGGTGGTGCAAACGCTCCTGGCGCAAGGAGCCGACGTTCACCGCACCACGAGTGGCGGAGACACGCCACTTCACTTCGCTGCGAGAAAGCACGAAAACTCCGCGGCGCTCGCGCTGTGGCGCGCTGGCGCCGACCCGTTCCGACCGAATGATGAAGGCGAGACTCCGCTTTCGCTGCTTCCGGAACACAGCGATGTAGCCGAGCAAATGAGCTCCGCCCGGCGACAACAGCTCGCCCCGTACTCTTCGCAAGCACTCACCGACCTGCAGCAGCTATGGCTCCAGGCAAAGACCTCGGCAATCACACCACAGCAGCTGCTCACGGCGCTCAACCCCGAGCACATCTCCTCTTTCTCCGACTTTGTGCTCGCGCACCACCTCCTGCTACTCGCTGTGCGTCAGCGAGTCCTCACGTACTCGGAACTCGCCACATTCGGCGGCAACCGCGACTACCTCCTGGAGAACGTGTATCTGCCCGTCACCACTTTTTGTCTCAGCGACGAACAAAAGTTCTGGCTGTCCGGTTTGCTTTCATACGCTGAGAGGAGGAGATTCATTCGTGATGGACACGCTGTTTTGGTCAAAGTTGTCGCCGATCTGCGCTCCGAGATCCGCCAGGCGCGGTTAGAAATGGAATCCGTTCTCGTCTCAGTGGCTCGTGAAATCAATAGTCTGGACTCCCGCGTCAGTGCGCTGGAGCAATGGACAGAACAAGCCGCCAGAGGCTTTCAGCACTTGTGCAAAGGCCAGCAGCAGATGCTTTCGGACATGAAGGACTTCGCCGTATGTCTGCAGCAGTTGTACAGTTTGCTAGAGAAGCAGCAGCGCAATAGCAAAATTGCCGGTTTGCTTAGCTTTTGTCTCTCAATGTTCCCAGTCGTTGGCGGTGTTCTTTCCGGCGCGTCATTTGCCGCAAAAGAGGTTGCCTTCGGCTTTACTGTGGGTGACGTCATCTCAGGAACCACCAGTGTGGCTAAGGAGATTTTAGCAGTTGACATCAGTGACTTCCAAACCGTTTCCGTGCTCATTAGCGACGAGTACATCAGCAATCTCGATCCCGTTGCCCGAGAACGCGTGGAAGCTGTTGTGGAGCAAACAGACTTCAAAACACTTCCTAACCTTCAACAGCGTCTTTCCGTTGTGGTAGAAGAGCTCAAGGATTCTAACGACTTCGACGAGCCAGCGGAAGACGAGATGGAAGCGGAATTACATCGAAGGTTCACGGTTCTGGCATCTGGGTCTCACTCAGACGAACAAACGGTCCCTGCACAGGAGGCAATATCGGAGCTGCAACACATACTGCAGCGGCATCTCAGTCTAACTGGGGCCAATGTAACTGTAGACGAAGGTGATGCAGGAGATATTGTCACTGAACAAATGAACGACACCGGTTTACTCGACCTAGATGCGTTTGTCAAATCGTTTCGAGAATTGGAAAGAAAACATCCATTTGTCAGACGCCAAAGAGAGCCACCAGAGCTACGGCAACGATTTCAGAATGCTACGGGATCAAAGGATGTGCTGATAATCAAGCTTGCCAAGCGGCTGTTACGTGCATTGTTTGATAAGTCCGGTAGTGAGGCAGATTCTTTGAAATCATCATTATCTTTTACAAGGACCAATAACGAATGGAACGAAGCAGAGGTGGACGCACTGCTGGCGGATCACAGGAGGGATAGAAATGTCATAGATGAAGAAGGGTTTGTCAAAGTGGGAATGAAAGTTCTGTTCGTGGAAAAGAAGAGCAACAGTCAAGCAGGCAGCCATGAAACTCTTGGCCCGGGTTTTCATGAATGAAATCAATGCGTCTTAGATAGTTAGCATTGGAAGTGAAAGTAATTCTAAGTTGATAAGCAATGGGTCCAGTTGTGCGTCTGCTTCTACAATGATTAATTGTGATCAAGATACGGGAGGTATTGCAGCTATAGATACGAGGAATTAGGAAATGCTGGCAAATGTGGCTGCCACTTTTGAGCCAGTACGAGTGTCTGTGCCGCAGATTTTGGAAATGTTCAAGGAGCTCGCAAGCACGTAATCAAATTTTGATTATAGACGTCGTCATTGTCACCAATGTAGATTCAGCACCACTGATATGGCTCTGTTCAGCGCACATAGAGAGATGCATATTCTGGAAAGATGTCCTCTTTGCGAAGGGACGTGTATTCGTTCTAATTTTGCAAGGCATATGAAATTCTGCAGCGATATTCGAATAGTCATAGGTATCGAGGAAGTTCGAAAGACCACATACGCTTCCGCATGTTGCAAGGCAACGGATTGGGGGCTATTGTCCGCTTTGGACAGAATTCTGTTGGACGGAATTCTGCGTACCGAGCGCATTTGCACCGAGATCTATGATAGGTTCACACGGTGTTGGAAATGGATCAAGAAGCGGAAACCGCGCCAGAGCTGATGCCAGTAAGATAGCTTTTTACTGCTCTACCTTGCTGGCAACATGGCATTGCCAAATTGGACGAGCTCCTGCCAACTGTGCAGAAGAAGGCTTTTTGCAGACTTCTGTGGTGGGCGAAGGTTGGATGTTTTTCATCTTCCACTTGCACCATGTTTAACTTTACACGACTAACTTTGGCCTAGAGCTGTTGTTATTCGTTTACGGAGGTACTTTTGGGCTCAAGTTATTCGTGTAAACGTTTTTGGGGAAGAAGCGCAACAAAAATTTTGCCACATTCAGGGTCAGCTCCACTTGGTAACATCCACTAGCCAATAACCATCATGAAAACCGATCGTGTATGACCGCGACGCACTCCATTGTTGCATGACGAAGGGAGAAGGAGAGAAGACGATCAAAATTCCAAAGGGTATAAACGTTGCTGCGCCCAACGGTCGACGCCAAAAATCGCATGCATGTTCAACGCCATTGGTGTCCGCCCATGTCTCCGGCCGCCACCATATCATGATATCGCCAGGTACCCCACCGCCCTCGCGTGGCTCGCCATATCCCCCGTTGCACTGCTCGCCTCCCGGAGCGCCACGCGTCCCCGTGAAGACCGTTGACGCTCCGCCGCCTTTCACGTTGCCGCCCACCGTCCACACTCTGCCCGCTGTATACGTCGGCCACAAAGTCAATTCTCCTGGCTGTTCTGTTCCACAAACCACCCCACCCGAACTTCGTGTCTTCAGCTCTCAGTAACGAATCCCGTACCGCCTTGTTTTGTGAGGACCATTCATGCATTGGCAAAAGCGCATCATACTGCATCCACTAGCAGTATCGAAGCAGAAGTTCATCATTAGAGTATGAAGGTTAACCTTCCCCCTCCCCTTGGGAACACCATGCGTCACAACTCCAATTCATTCCTGCCGTTCAAAATTTCCTACCTACTTAAATCTCAGGACAAAGCCGTCCACATTCACCGGCTGCCTGAACCCACAGTCCCAATCAACCATTCAAGCCCGAGTCGGAGACCCAAGGGAAGCAGATCATATTGCACCCACTGGATCGCTTAATAATGTTTGAGAGCAGTCGTCTTCCCATCTTCCTGGTACACCGGCGATCACCGCCGTGGTTTAGCTCCCCACTTGTCTGTCTCAAATGCTTCTCTGCAACCAACAATTGTATACACTTCTTAGCTCAATTTCTATTTGTAAACCCATATTGACGCTCGCTCTTCATTTCCTCACCTTGCTTGCTTCACAGTGAATTTTCACCTGTTGTGGTGCAACGGCTCGCGTTTCCAGTTTTTACCCCATAAGCGGAACCGTGTAATGCTATCCCTTCATAAATTACTGCCATGTTTTGGATTGGTTCATGAAAGTTTAACGTGAATATTAGCCTTAGAATGTCGTACTTACTCTGGCTATTCTATCAGAATAATTTGCAAGTCTTCATTTAGAGAGTTGTTCATCTAACACCACATCACGGAAACGCATTCGTTTGTGCAGTTCCAAGGAGCAAGTCAACTGCCGCTCTCTGCTTCGACACTAAAAAGACCGAAATGAAAGAAACGCCGAAACGTATGAGAACCGATTACGCAATTGGTGGGTAGAGTATATGATTCTGTATTATCTTATCTCGTTAGAACTATAAATCTAAGGGGGTAGATTACTACAAGCATGTTTGTATAATATACAGCATATTATGCTCTCAGATTTTCCCTCTTAAAATATGTGCTGATAAAATGTGCTGATTAAACTGTTCAGTCTTCTCTTTGTCATAAACTCCAGTAACAATCAGGAGATGATGTGCTAAAAGGCCATATCGATTGATAAATCCTCATTGTATTTGCATTTACACAACATGATTCATTAAGTGACGTGCTATGCAGTCCAGCAGCGACGGACTGCTGAATCGCAGGATTTGCGGGCAGAAGCTTAATACCCTACTAGAGCCTCGTACCCTTGTAGTCTAATAAATGCTTTTGAGAAAAATCCACTCACTGGAGAAATCGGAAATAATTTTGGTGACAGGTAACACATAAAACTTATAATATGAGACTTTCCTGTTCGTAGATCCTATCAATAAATCCATCGAAGATAGCCACAGATGTCTCAGATGAGCTCATCACTTCCGTAGTACACATTTCTAGAGAAGACAACGAGTTCAAGCTTTGTCGATTATTAATCCGCTTACGTGTAGCGTTCGCAATCACTGAAGAGTTCTTATTAATATCAGGCAAGAACGTGCTCTTTCTTTCGTCAGAAGAACGGGGTCATATTTCTGGGCACCATTCGATAAGCGAAATAAGTACTTTGGTACGGCGACTGCACTCCAAGCATTGCACCAAATTCGGTTCAGTCCGAATCCAAGCAATTCCTTAACGCAGCAGGTTATGCTGAACTTATACACCTCTATGCCTTTGCCCTTCTCTGATTCTTATCATGCTTTCTATTATCATGGTAGCGCTCACTTCACTTGTGAAAATTGGAAGGTATGCAGAGCTGAGCTCTTTGTATTGTTCTCCGCCCATGAAGCACATGTCTTGTTCCTTTAAGCTCCAACATTGTATTGGAACCGGATTCTCTTGCTGATTTGCAGTGGAGACAGGAACAATAACCTGGTTCAAAAGGGTTAACTTGTGCAGTAATCTCAATGCCTACAATTTGTGCTGTCCGGAAACAGCGTTATATATAAGCCGCATGCTTTGACACGTCAGGGTTTGCCATCCGTCGTAAAAGGTGGGTGATTGACAGATTGCGATTTCCATTCCATGAATCTCCCAGCTTCATGCGTTTCAGTGAGCGAAGACTGGGAAAGGACCCACGGTGATTGTGGGACCGAAGGTATTCCTTTACAAAAAGAATTGACGTGTAAACAGCATTTCTTCCACGTCTTCCACTTGGACAGGCGTCAAAGCGTCATTCGTGTATCCGTATTCCACGTAAATCGGCTGTCATCAACATCGCTGGCTATCGCTGAAGGTTATCGTTGAATTCAAAGTGTCGTTTTGGATTCCGTTTACCAAGGGTAGTTATCTTCCGATCCAGTCGTTCTCCTCAGCAGCTTTCATTCCTGCCGTTTTGTATTGCATTTCAGGAAGAAGTCTTCCGCACTCATCGGCTCCTAAATGGCATTTCCCAAGGTGATTCGCCCATTCACACGCGAGTCGGAGACCTGGCGACGTACTGCATATCACACCTCCTGGATTGCAGCCGGCTTCCCAGTAAACTGTCTGTAACCGCCGTAGTCCATTTCAGAGCTGGGGAACTTGTCTAAAATGCTTATACATAGAGCCTGACTGCTTCATATTGGCCATGAGGCGGATTATCAATTTGTAAACCCATGTTTACCCTTGTAACATGTTCATACGAATAGAGCACAAGTTTTAAGAGGCGGAGCATGCAATGGTTTCGGAGATAATTGGTGCTCTCTCTTCATCTCCTCACTTCGCTTTCTTTTACCGACAAGTGTAGCCTGTCGACACCTGTTCTGTTGCGGCTGCAATTGCGTTTCCGATATGTTCCTTCCATAAGCTGAACCCGGTAATGCTGTCCCCTTCTAACTCAACTGCAAAGGCTTGATTCATGAAAGGGGAGCTACAACGTATCCCGGGAAATCGATCAAAGTAACCTGAAAGTCATCGTTTGGAAAAAGTGTGTGCATCAATCTCAAGACACATCACGGAAACTCGTTTGTTTGCGTTGCTCCAACGAGCAAGTCAGCCCCTTCTCTCCCAGCTTCGATACTAAAAGAAGCCCAGAATTAAAGAATCGGCATGATGTGTGCCAAGCTATTAAAGAAATAGAGAGCATAAATGATTCTTTTGAAAAATCTCCTAACGATACAGAGAAGCAAGAGCTGCAAATCTACACGGTGCGGAACACTACACACTTGTTCTCAGATTTCGGCACGTGATTCAGATTGGAGGTCGGATTCAACAACTGAATAGCAGTGAAGAAAATCCGAATGCAGCGGCCTTTAGCAACCTCCTCCTGGTCTCCGTGGAAAGTCTGATGGCCAATTCCGGAACCTTGAGCCTCTCTGATATAGTATGGTTTGAACTGAGTTGGAGCGAAGCGTTGTGATCCAAAATCGGTGATGGGATAGGCACCATCGTCATCAATGAATTCAGGCACGATGTTGTTTGAGTTCAGAACACCAAGGTGCACGTTCGGGTCCTTCGCCACAATCACTGGCGTGAAGCTCTTATCGGGAGATCCACCAATGCCAAAGGTGGTCAAACCGGACTCTCCGTAGAACGTAAACTCGCATTCGTCGAACGCCGTCTGACAACTGTCCTTTGGAGCGGCACCTGGCAAGTAGCACTCTTCGATAGTGAGCAGTTCATTGCAGGCAGGGTCGTCTGTCTTGGGGCAATGTGCTGCTGCGGACGAGGTAAAGAAAACGGCTTCAGCAATCATCAATGGCGTCACAGTGCAGCCCACTTCCTCTAGTTCATGGTCAATCTTGCTGAAGAGTTGTTGTGCCCATGTGGAGGCCTCAAGCGGTGTAACACGCGATATCCTTTTCCTTGTGAGCTCGGTGACCATTCGTGGTCCTTCACCGAAAGACCGGATGATGTAGCCAGCTTGAATCGTGACCTTGCCTCCCTCTTTGATCACAACTACGGTTGCAGCACATCCCAACCCCCCCGTGCAGTCACGTGTTCCTACACGCTCCACCAGAACGTAATCAACATCAGAATCTTCAAGTAACTGGGAAGCCCGGGTGGCCAGTGAAGGAGAGTAGTACCGACTGAGAGCTTTTCGGGGGTGCAGGCTTTGGGAGACCGGAAGGTAGGTTCCATAGGCTTGGTTTCGTTCGACGTATGGGAATGCTGCCCGAGAGTACGATGGTATAACTTGTTTTTGTTGGATAGCCAGGTTAGTCAGACGGTGTTTCATTGTGAAGAGATCACATGAGATACACGGACTAGAGAGAAGAAACACCGAGGCCACAATCACAGTGATCACGGTGACTGTCTTGAGTAGACGAGAGGAAAAAGATGGACGAAAAATACGGGATACGTGATTACGGATTCCATTTCCCGTTGTAGCGTGACCGGTGGATCCCTCCGGAATTGAGTTGTACGGAGAAGGGCGAGATTCTCGGGCAGAATCCATTCTATGTGAAACTGTGCGGTGTGGAAAGAGTTCGTTTCACGACAAAAGCCGAGGGTTAGGGGAAGACGAGAGACGGACGATAGTGCCTTTATATTGGCCCAAAACGCTTCTCGAGACAGATTTTCGCCTCGCTGGCGTTGAGATCTATCGACTCTTCGAAGCTGTTCGCCGAGATTTGGAAGCTGGAGGCAAACATGACATGAGATCTCACTTCGGCAGTGCAGTCTCGAGTGTCGGCAGCCCTTGGCGGGAAGCGCACTACAATGCAATTGATATAATTGGCCTAGCGCTGCGCTGTAGAACTACAACGGTACAGAGCCTTCATGTTCTGTACTGCAGAACGCGCACGTTGACGCAGGTCGCGCTTCCCTAATCATTAAACTGTAAGGGTTATCTCAGCGATGATGAGATTACCGTACGGAAGGGCAGCAGATATTCGAATTGGGGAGAAAACGGCACTCTGTGCGTGGATGGTCTGTGTTTCGACATTAGACACGGTTTGACTCACTTGTGCTGATTCCCTAATCTCACGTGTTCTCACGTGTTCTCACGTGTTCTCTCGTGTCCGGTGTTTTACAAGATTCAAAACTATTTTGAATCTTCGAATTTGGTATGTTCGGTCAGCACGTTTGAAGTTTGTGAGCAAGAGGCACTGTCGTCAGCTCCGCGCCAGCTCACTGGTGCTGGCGATCGCTTTCTGGCGCCTACCTTCGTATATGTCTGACCTTTGAAGCAGGGGTTTCCGGAACGCAGAAAGTTCTGCTTTCATTACACATGATGTGGTGCAGCAGAGCGTTACTGTCTCCTGCAGTTCATAACAGATCGCTCTGTGGGATTTGCTTGAGAAGCCTTTCATGGACAGATTTTTGACACGATGAAATAATTTGCGACAAGTACCCTTCGTCGAAAACCGAATTTTTTGAGTTCCACGTGTACACGTACTAGTTCCTGAAAATTTTAATTTAAGGCCCGTAATTTAATTCCTTGCGTCATGGATAATCACATGAGGGCAACACATTATTGTTATGACAACTTCAATCGTTGCCCCAATCGCTGTCCCGACAAGGGCGTGTGTGCTTTCCGCATGGCTTTGAATTACATTCTAGCCTCCTCGGGAACCTTTTCTAACCTTAAGACGACAGCCAGAACTCATGACATGGATTACATATTTGGAAACCGTCATGCGCTGGTGTTACAAGGGCAGTATGAAGGCGCTCCACCCTATACCGTCTCTCGACGAAGGTCATCAAATACCCTCGCATGCCTGTAAACATTTTGATCGTCTCTGAGCTTGTTGCTTTTCTCGCCGGACACTTCTGATATTGCTCTATAAGAGCATGACCCGCGATGTAGCCGCCATCCTCTTCCGTCCTCACTGGATCTTTAGACTTCCTGCTACTCAACCTTTTCAACCCCAAAGCTTCAAAACCAACTCACCGGTACACCATGAAGACAATTTCTATCGTTGTGGCCGCCCTCTGTTTACATTTGCTGTCGGTGGTCTACGGCATTCCATCCATTCGTAGAGCTACCTCCACTCCAGTACCAGCAGCTGCAAGTACATCAGAAGGAATTGGCTCCAATGCTGTTCAAACGCCGACGGCAACTTTACTCTCTAGGCAATCAACTAATTCGGCAATTCCAGACTACGACATAATAACTTGTCGCAGAGGCTTATGTTTCACTGGTCGTGGTACTCATCTTGCTTGTTCCGGATCACTCCGCCGATTTGTACATTCTCGTAACACCGCAGTTCTACTCATCGCCGAGTTAGATGAACACACTAATCGCCACAAGATCAGGTACAGAGCAGAAGTTCCAGGAACGGAAGTTGATTCCGGATTTGTCAACCATATTCATTGGAAATCGACGGAACTCGATAAGGCGCCCACGCACTGCTCTTATCTTCGACGTTCTGGTTCAGGATCTGGAAAGGCACTGATACGACAGACCTTTGGGGAGCCTTTTGGCACATGCTGTCAGGCTTGCAGTCGCCTTCAGAATCCTCAGTATCCTCCTCCGCTTTCTTGTTGCTATCCGTGTTAAGTGGGATATATTATTCATACTGGCAAAATGGGTTTTGGCAGCTTCATGGACGGTTTTGACTTCAGTTTTTCTGGGTTGCGGTATGCTAACGTCAAGTTTTCGAAACCTCTAGTCTTTAGGGCAGCTAGCAATAAGAGAGCTCCTAGCAGTCCCAAGAGCTTCTGCGGAAGCAAAGGAACTTATGACTAACTTAATAAATACCAGTTTCCATTATTTCGAAATTGTGTTCAACTGTGTTTCTTTTTCATGAGAATTTGAACATACACGCTGGCAATGAACATCTGACGTAAGCCTCAACTTCTGGTTTTCAATCAGCTGAGGGCCTGCCCACAAACATTGGCCTCTTCGGGGGTCAAAGAAAGCGGAACGCAATTAACTGGTCCTCCCTGATGAACATTTGCAACGTTATAAAAGCAAGGGATGTTGAGGAGCAGCGACTTCACCTCCATGAATCGCCCACCGCAATGTTGTTTCAAGAAACGCCGACGCGAGTTGGTTTACGAAGGCAACGGTGATGATGACATACCTTTACAAAAAGAATTGAAATTGAACATGAATATCCTCCCACGTCCTCCACTTGAACATACGTCATAGTGTCATTCGTGTGTCCGTATACCACGAATTGGAAACTTCGAACTGTAAATGCCAACTGACACACGAGTGAGTAGCCTCTCCGGCCGTCTTTGGAGTTTCATCGGAAATAATTTCCGATAAAATATTATTCTTGGAATTTCCAAGTTGGAAAGTTGAGTTGAGCTTCCCTTCGCCACAAACAGAGACTAACATGTCGAACTTCAATAAGGGTTTGTAGTATAGTAAAGAGAACCAGGCCTAACACAGTAGTTTTTCAGTGGTTTGGAATCAAATGAGTACCTTTGGTCTTTGTGTTACGTGTTACACTTCCTGTTCTTGGAGAAAGCTCGAATTCATTTTAAAGACATTGGTAGAGATTAGTCGTACTACCCAAAGAAAACGGAGCCATGCAAAACCATTTTACTTCGTTAACACAGTCAGTTTGAGAATAATGAAACCAAAACTTTTGAATTTCGGTAAGGATAAGATTGAACTGGATGTGAAATTTAGGTTTTGGGGGCTCAAACATTCCCTGCTTGAAAGAAGACTTTCCTGGTTTTCGTCCAAAATTTTGGTATTGAATTGTATAGAAGTACACTTTCTAGTCCTCCATTGTAGAAAGCATTCCCTCGTCTCTAGAATGAAGCAGTCCACTGAACGACTGACATACCAACTTGTTCATCTGCGCTCAAAATTCGTAGCAAGATGGTTACGACTTTATTCAAGCGGTGTAGTGCATTTTAACTATTCATGTAGAACCGTAAACCCTGACAAACCAATTCTCCCAAGGGTCGCAAAGTGCGGGGTGCCCTAGAGGTCTAATTCATAACGATGTGGACTGATCCCTTATATTGACTGTGAAACGCAAGACAACCCAATGACTTAAACGCGTGTCAAATGAAGACAGTACGTGAAGAACAAGATAGATGTTGATAGAAGGCCCAATAACTGTAACTAGCAACAGCACATATACTTTCCGCAAGTGATAAATTTACCAACCCAGCATTTATCAGGCGTATACTCCCCGCATTCCAATTCAGCTTCAACTCTTGACTTGCACTGGCATGGACAGTTCGCCTGTCCAGGATTTGGAAACGGCACGCTTGTGGGTCTCGTTCCATTCGTGACCTGGCGCATAATGACGCCGGTCCTGTGGCTCAAGTCCGCATTCTCTCGGATAACGGAAGCATGACAGGTGAAAAGGATGACGAAGAAGAAGGGCAAACTTTTGAACATCTTTGTGTTCGCAAGTATGATCCAGCGGATACTCGGTCGAGGGTGGTGTTTGGGGAATGCTTGCACGAATGGGGAAAGCTGATGATGTTATCTCATTCCAACTTTCTTCCAGACTTTTATACCAGAATCGCAAGCTCCAGTTCCCTGCTCGAACGACGAACTGCATGACAAGCACTGACTGAAAGCGTAACAAGACATCTCCTCTCCGCAATTTTGTTACTGATGTATCCTCTTCAGTTGTTTCTTTCTCTATGATGCTTGACAAAAAGAAACACAACCGAAGAGAAATTTAAGGCCCCTACCTTAGAATACACCAGTATAATTCCTCGTGTCATTATATCTTTCCAATTGCCGAAATTACAAGCGAAGGCCAAGACCCACCCAAACATTACATGTTTAATTCAAACCTTTTTGCATATACGTAGACCCGAGCCAACTCTCGTAGCAAATAAGATTTCAGGAATCACAGCGTCATATGTGCTGAGAGAATACCTTTGTTCTTCGAATTACGAGTATTGACCAGTTAGACAAAGCATCAACTAATTTGAGGCGTCAACAGTGCCACGATTATGGTGTCAAGTAGCACACGAGACTTGAAAGTATGAGACCTTCCTGAGAGACAGTGGAAGTGAGTGAGCTTTCTCGGGCATGCTTAGCACGACGATGTGGAAGCTGAAAACAGGAGGGATCTAGGCCATCCCACTCCGGATTATAATTGTTGAGATGCAATCTCCGTGTCCGGAATCGCGCATGCCTGGACAAAAGTATACTGCTTTTGAGGAGACAAGTTGGGGCTCTATCCATAGTCTAATACAAAGTCCCCACCATTTAATCTAGTTATGTCGCAACGAAATGGTTTAGCGAAACGCTTCTTCACGGCAACATAGCAACATGTTTTTGTGGGCTTCCGGCACTCCAGGTTCTCCTCTTGCTCGGTCCTCCTCTTGCTCAAAACTCCTTATTGCTGTCACCCGGTATGGGAACGAGAGATATTCAGCAAGGAAATTGGTAACCATTTGAAGACCGTAACCTAATATTATGGTTCTCTCTAAGAATTTAAACAAATGACTTGGCTCGTTTTGAAGGGATTCTTTAAAGTTGTATGGTCATGTCGAAACTCAGCGTAGATAATGTACTCCACTGTTGGAAGTGGTGTACAATTGGGAATAGTTCGTCCCTTGGCTGACGGACCTCTGTCGG
>JASCIV010000409.1:0-20883 GCA_030374735.1 Gracilaria caudata
AAGCCTTCGGTACAGCAGATAAGAGAGGCTGTGAGATTCGCTTCTGTTTCACTCTCCGTTTCACATCAGCAAAGTCAATTGGCACCACAATCTGCGTCTCCAAAGAAACATCCAGCGCTTCTTTTGCCAAAGTATCCACGAATTCGTTACGACGTATTCCGCAATGGCCTGGAATCCACAAGAAATGAACGCGACAAGCTGACGTAATTTCACAAAGCATAAGAGCTAGCACTTGCACTGAGTGGGGCTGTCGGCGTAGATGCCCTTGCAGGGAGTCCACAACACTTCGCGAATCTGTTATTACTGTAACAATTCCTCTCCATCCGCTGCGTACTTTGCGTAATAGTACCTCCAATGCCTCCTGCAGCGCTATAACCTCGGCAAGAAATGAACAAACTCCGACTCCTGCAGGTGCCTTTCCGACATCTGGTTGTTCTTCTCGATTCCACCATATGGCGTATGCGCCAGCACCAACTTCCTGAACAGAAAGAACTTTCATTTTCAGTACATCACCCTCTTTGTCTACCACGGCACCCCCATTCTGAATGATATCGTAAGCAAGCGTAACATTATCATCATAAGCAATGACGATGGCTGGCAAATGGCCACGCTGTGTCACAAACTGTCGTATCGGTGCGCTGCTTTGATCGAACTGATCTCGTTGTTGTATCATGCCAGCGTACCAGCCTTCATCCCACTCTACAGCAGCTCTGAGAGGCTTAGCGTGCGAAAGCCACTGCGGCTTGCCAACCGATCCGTCCGTCCATATCTCGCAATCTGCAGTCGGCAAAGCCCGTAAGGCTTTCGCAGCTTCGTAGTGCTGCTTGTGAATAGGATCATCAAAGACCTTGGGTTAATCCGCTCATTTCAACGCCATCATGCGAGAGAGAGAAGACTAGTGTGATCTATCGATTTCTTCACACTCACTACCCTCAACACCCTCTTCATGCTTTCGGTACCTCAATGAGAACCAAAACTGTAACAACATTGACTCTCGCATAACACATACAACCACTTCCTTACGATGATTCCCAGAGTATGACACTACATACAAGACTGATTCATGCAAATTTGCGCAGCAAGTTGAGCAAAACTGAAAGATTGTCGCAGCGCAGCCCTTTTTGCTGGATCCCGTTTTTGTCAGTGTGCATCGCAAGCAGCTCTTCTGTCATTGCCACGTCGAACGCAATCGTTTCCATTCCGACAGCTCACCGTGTCTGACTTCCTCCACTTGAAAGCAAGAACATCGAATTTCTTTGTGATATAGCTCCTAAACGACGTGTATCTATGCCGCACCACTTCCATCTTCAAGATGATCTCTCTGACATCAACAGCATTTAACCGCCTTCACTTGCTTTTCTGCTCAAAGCTTTCCTCCCCAAACGCTTATCTTAGCGGACAACATGATTCTTCATATTCTCTGTCTGCTCCTCCTAATCTTCGCTCCGTGTTCGGCCCAATCCACCCGCTGTCCGCCCGGCACCTTCGTCACCGTCGAGCACGACCGTCGTGTATGCACACCTTGCCAGCCAAACACGTTTTCAGATCGCTTCGATTCGCCCTCATGTCGACAGTGTAGTGCGAACTCCGTACCGGACCAAGCGCAAACTACCTGCTTTTGCAACGCCGGCTTCCTCTTCAATCTAACCACGCTCGCATGTTCACCATGTCCGTCCGGAACTTTTCGTGATGGGCTCAACGTGGCTTTTGAAACCTCTTGCAGGACCTGTTCCGCAAACTCGGTCCCAGATCGGGCGCGTGCGACGTGCCTTTGCAATCCTGGTTTCTTCTTCAACACGTCAACATCCCGTTGCTCTCGCTGTCCTGCCGCTACTTTCCGAGAGGGCTTAAACGCGCAGATGCAAACGTCGTGCGTACCATGTACAGCCAATTCCGTGCCGGATGAAACGAGGTCGACATGTTTCTGTAAACCTGGTTTCTTCCTCCAGCCTCAGACGCTTGCGTGTGAGCCGTGCCCGCCAGGAACAAGAAGAGCAGGTCTCAACTCTGACTTCGCTCGATCATGTACACCTTGCGGAGACTTTGAGTTTCAGCCACAAGCCGGCAGTACGTCATGCATTCCATGCGGAGAAAACGGCCGTTCCAACCCCGATCGTCTCAGTTGTTTCTTCTGCCAACCTGAAGAAACAGTTATTGCCACTGGTGTATGTGGCATTTGTCCTCCAGGTACAACCACCAATACTTCGAATTTTCAGTTGGAGCTCAGTTTGTTGCGAGGTCCTGTTTGTAAACCTTGTCAACCCGGTTTGTTTAAGCCGGAACCGGGGCAGCAAATTTGTGACGTCTGTCCGGAAGGGTTCACTTCAGAGCGCGGTGGCACATCGTGTTTTCGGGTGCAGGAAGATTTGATTTGATATCTCTTGGTGTGCCAGCCTGACAATTTCCTACCCTTCACCGAAGGTTCTGCGTGACAGCCAACTTCGGTAGGGCATGTTATCTCGATGAAGATGGGCTTCTTCACAATGACCAATAGTGGGCGCCCTTTTCCAGGAATATTGCTACCGGTTTATCTTGGAACTATTGTGTTCTTCGTCTTCACTGTGGGCTTTAATGTTCTATTTGCTACATTAAACGAGAACTGTCGTTAAAGAAGGTTCTCTGTCCTTAGGAAGGCCAAGAATTTCTGCGGCCCCTGTCGAATCATTCCTCAAAGCTAATACTTGCTTCGTTCTGCTTGCAATCGTAGTTCATCGCGTCGAGTAGCGTTGGTTAAAGGACAATGCAGCAGCACATGTTCTACATCTTCTTGACATTTGTCCCACAGTGACAGCGGCAAACTTTTCATCGAGATTTTCTCTCAGGAGTTTTCTACACTATTGGAAGGCCAACGCCCTCGGAATGCATCTCTGCGCAGTTTACGACGAGAAAAACAGCCTTCGAGCCAGATATTAGAGTTACAAGGGTAGTACGATGTATCCGCAGTTTGGAACTTGAGCCTGAGAAGAAGGTTGTGCATCACTTCAGCACATATCAAGGATACTCTGATGCTCATTTGCACCCGTACCGGCAGTACGCGTCCTGATTCCATCCATATCCTTTTCCCTGTAGATTGAGCGAGATAGACAAGCTGTGTTGTCTTATTACATGGCATCATCACCGCTTTCTTCGTCAAGATCGATGACAGCGATATTCCTACGGGCCCTAGTTCGACTCGAAAACGGGTTCCTTCTCGAAGCACTTGAGGTAGCTGATTCTGTTCTCGCACGAGCGGATGAGCGATTACTACTTCCACTTGCGTTGTTTGCAGCTCTTCTTTTTCGAGTGGAAGGTAATGGTACATACTCTTCTTCCTCATCATCGTCCAAAATCTCTTTCGAAGGGTTTGGAATGATACCATCTTCGTTGTCACTAGATTCAGCCATTGACAACTTCTTTCTCCCAGTCCTTCGAGGTCGTGCAGTGTGACCCGCCGCGCTCGGTGTCTGCCTCTGAGCTGAGCGACCCCTTGCTCTTCCTCGTCCGCGGCCTCTAGTCGACCTGCCTCGAGGTGCAGCGGAAGATATTCTATCATTATCCGAGTCGTTGTCGTTCTTATCATTCAGGTTCCTCAATTCGACGTTTGCCTTCGCCAATCGAGGTACCGATGTCACCAACGTATGCACTTCCTCAAGATTGGCACTGAACGCTGCACGGTCAACTTCAGGATCTTGCATCCGAACTCCATCCTTAGCCTGAACCTCATCATCAATCCCTGGTTCCCCTTCGTTCGCTGAAGCTCGTACACCTTGCCGTGATACTGTCTTCGTCGAGGTTCTGCCCTGGGAGGGGTCAAGTTTGCCTTCTTTGCCCGCGGTTTCTTTGGAAGCAGCCTGTGGCCCATCATTGTCGCCAGAGGTCAGAACACGAGTCGCAGCAGCTGTGGCGGCTTTTTGGAACTTTTGAAGCATTTCTTCCTCGTTGATAGACTTGTCGGCATTCATTGCCTCTTCCAGCGTTTTGTCTTGTTGCACTTTGAGGTATGACGCGACATAGTCCACAATTGCCTTGTTCTCAGATTTGTTGACAAATTGATCAACCGCATTCGTCAGTGTATCGAGCTCCAAAAACTTGAGACCTGTACCTCCCGCACGATGATGATAAAGATAGTACTGAATCAACCTTGGAATCCGCATGGCATTGTTTTGATTTGTGCTTCCATCTTTAGAGAGATCTAAGCCGTCGTTTTCTCCATCGTCTTCAAAAGCATGTCCATCAGGAACTCCCTGACGTCCCTGAAGAAACGTTGTTCCACGTCTCAAGGGTCGACGCTTGCGTCTATAGAACAGAAGAATGTCATTAGGTGAAGCGGCATTGCCCACAAAGTCCTGTCCAAAACGCTGTGGATTCGGCGGGTCCCAGTTCCCAGTGATCTCCACACGTAATCGTATTAATGGGCGGCGCACATTATTGGTCAGCTTTTTAATGTACCATTCTCGTGGCGGATAGTTGATGTTATTAACAGAGTCAAAAGATGTGCCTGCCTGAAAGTTACTTAGCTTCACGTCGAATGCAGCCACCTGTCGCTCGACCAGTTGCTTAATCTTAGCGCTCAAAAAGGTTTTCACGCCTTCCGGATCAGTCTCAGAAAGTTCATCTTGCTCGCTTAGGGCTATGTCTTCAAATTCAAAATTGCGCACGGTATAGAGTGGTACAGGTCGATGCTTGAGCTTTCCACGATATATCTCCAACAATATACAATGTTTCGGCTTGGATTCGCCTTGAGAAAGACTAGTTGCAACCGTAGACCCAGGTTGAACAATAGGTGGCTCTGTTAGAGTTAGTTCCGGAAGACTGTCATGTTCATGACCCCAAACCACGTAGTCCAGCCATGGAGGTAACAAAGTCTCTGAAATACCTCTCGACGAACCACGAGTAAGACGATTTTGATGCAGAACAAACAAATTAAACCAGCGCATGACATGCTTGTCATCCGATTCATTTGCAGATGGAGATTGTGGACCGCGCTCCGGACTATGCCATTTGACATTTCTCTGGCGAGCCCAGGTGTCAAACAGCACTTCATCGCGAATGTTTCCAAGACCGTACAGCGCCAATCGTGTTTCTCCTTTCTGCAAAAGTATGGGAAGAACGTCGATCTTTTTGGAAGTGGACATCTTTCCAAAGTAAGTGACGAGTCCAGCCTCCGACAATAGGTCTAACGCGCTGAGCGCCTCGAGACCGGTGCCGCCCGTGGGGTCGTCGTGATTTCCATGGATCACAAACACTGGAAGACTGACAGCCACGGAAGGATTCATGTAATTGACAAGCGAATGGTCGCTGCGAACGGCGAGTCTGACCTCGCCCTCCGGGGAAAGACACGAACGGCGCAAAATCTTCATGGTCTTGACGATTGTAGATCGTGAGGGTTTGTTATCGTGAAAGAGATCACCGCCCAAAAGTAGCATGTCAACGTTGTTGGCGTTTGCAAGCTCGAGAACCTCCTCGAAGACTCGGAAGGAATCATCGCCGCGAATGGGATCCTTCTCGAGATAGCCGAGGTGGTTGTCGGTAGATATGAGTATCTTTATGAGCGAGTTAGGATCCGGATCGGTGACGAGTTTGCGACCACGACGGTGGGTGGTGGACATGGTGTTTGGGCGGGAGGCTCGGGACCACCTGCTCGGGACGCATCAGTGTGCGAGAAGCTGGGGGGGGTTCAGAGGCTCGAATGGAGGACGTGCATCTGGGTGAAGACTGTTGAGGTGTTGTTTTTGCGGCGGCTAAAGTTTGGTGGTGATATGGATGACGTTGACACCAAAGGCGCAGATTGGGAAGATTTGCATTGCGGAGACGCCATCAGCACAGTTCGCATGGCGGCAAAAAGGCTCAACAAGAACCACGTGTACCAGGTGGCGCGTTGATTATAGAATACGTTCCTATCAAAAATAGATCGATGCGCTACCCTAGTGGATTTTGTTTTGGTTCACGTTTGTTAAGTGCGGTGATGGTTGGTGCTTCACAGCGACGACGGTGAGTGGAAGTGGGGCGTCTCCTGAAGTGAACAAAACGCAAACACGTTACACCAACGGAGCAAGTTTTTGCTTAAATGCAACAGCTGTTTTGTATTTTCAGGAGACGCGCAGTGAATGGTGCGCATAGCTCAGAATGCTGGCGTTTTTCTGGGTTTGACGCAAGGTGCATCATGCAATACCTTCCAACGCCCATGATGGGCGTTGGAAGGTATTGTGCGGTAGGAAGTGGAACGAGCAAGTAAAAAGAAAGAAAGAAACGAGATGTTATGGGAGAAAGAGAGCTCCGTCGCGTGTGGTGATGCTGCATCAACTATGACAAAAAAACACAGAGCATGGTCATATTCGTTCGGGAATACATGTTTAGCGATAAAGAGGCACGCAGGCAGAGCGTTCAAAGGCGCCACAGATATTTAGAGGGTGTGTGTGGGTGTAGGTGGCGGATGTTGGTCGAGAAGAATGTGTTGGGCAGTGTGCACAAGCTCTCCGTGAGTGTGGATTGGCGCGCAGTATATCGATAAAAGAGCGCTTTTTGGAAACTGGAAGCGAGTCTCGAAGCGAGGTCCTTTTTTTTGGCGTGCCGCGCAACCATTCACGCGTGGACGAAGACTAACACGCGCTGAGCGCGGGGTACGTGGTATGCTATAAAGCTTATGCGTAAGCTTACCTCATCCGAAAAAAACGCTCTTGCGGTGCTGAAGCGGCAGACAGCTCTTTCCAGCCGACGCTCGAGCAAAGGCGCGCGTCTTGCCTGAAAAACAACGCGTCAACAGCGCGTGAGCGATAATTGTGCGCAGTGAGCGGCACCGCTCTTCTGGGCCCGCACAGCACTTGTATTTCGAAAAAAACAAACACAAAAAAAAAAAAAAAAAAAAAACGCATATGTGTTCTATGCTTGAGCGGATCCGAGATGACAACCACCCCCGGCTCGGAGCAGGCAGTCCCCAAGCGCAGTCGCTCTGTGGCCTACAATAAATGCAAAGCGCGCAGTATGCAACCGCCTTTGCGCTTCGCACACGTCAAGAGCAGCATGAAACGAGTCGTATCCACTGGCCAGCGTGTTTATAAAGCGCGTGCGCCTTCACCGTGCGTTGACAGATGACCCACCACCCACTGTCAGATACATATTTATATCCACTTTCCGTTTTTAAGCGCGCGCGAGCGAGCGCGAAGCGGGTGCAGTGCATGTCACACTCTGCCCTCAAGCGGTACACTCAGCACTGTTACACTTTGGTCACCAGTGCCGCGCTCTGCGCCGCGCGCCGCAACCCAACGCCGCATTGCCCTTTAAATACGTTCAAACGGGGCCATCGTGCAGTCCCAAACGTCTGCTTTCTCCCCACTCCGCGCTCCTTACTTTCGCTTCTCCTCGCAACATAATCGTTTCGTTTGCTTGTTTTGGGCCCGCCATCTCCGTTACTATGCAACCGCAACCGTCTTCGCAACCCTTGCTACGTCAACCCGTTGCGCTGCATATTGTACCCCTTCCGCAACAGTCGTTGGTGTCGTATCAACCTTCGTTGCTGACCGCGTACCAGCCTTGCTCACCATCCAAACTGTCGCCGCTGTCGCTGTGCGTGAGTGACTCGCCCGCGTCGCCGTCCTCCGAATCGCTGCCTACCTTCGAGACCATACTGATGGACGCCTCGCCTTGCTCCACACCGCAGCCGGAGGGCAGCACCGTGGCACAGAGCAACCAGGAGCAGCAGGATGCGCACAGCTCGCAGAGGGATCTGTACTGGAAGACGGTGCTGAGAAGCGATGTGCCACCGGCGTTGGAGGCCAGAACGGACATTGTGAAGAAGGAGTTCAAGTACTCGGGGCTGCGCTATCATTGCAAGGTGCTGGGATGTACGCAAATGTTCCGACACCGCAGCTCCAGGAGCAGACATCAGAAGAAGTTTCACCCGGGCAGTGCTGTGTAGAGCGCTTGGTACATTTGTAACCGGCGCTTTGGGCGCGAAAGGTAAAAAGGCATTCGTGGTACACACGTTGCTTGAGATTTGATTGTAGATGAGTTTGGCTGATAGCTTGATTTGGTAAAGCTGCGTTTGGGAGCACTCATGCCAACGATTGCTTTCCTTTCAAAAAAAACAAGATGGGTAAATTGAAACAAGCAATAGAATCAAGCGCAACTGGTGGCTCAACGTCACTGTCAACAAAAAGCGAAAAAAGGCGCGCGTGTTAAGCTTTTGTTGTAGTACGCGACACGCGCATGCACAACTTCAAGCAACACGTACCTTTACGCGCCTTCAAATTTGGACGCTCGAATACACCAAATCTGTGAATTATAGACTCGCCGTTTGCGGCAGCATGAGGTGAGCATCAAGCAGAGAAATCTTCCAGCGTCCCTACTGTACAACATACCTTCCGTCACACCCACGACACACGTTTCCAAACCGCAAAAGCGCTGGGGCCATCCGTGACGGAGACACACACGCAGGCAATGAAGGTTGCAAGCAACCCGCCATCAGATCACTCACATATATTCATTCACCTCACTTCTCTAGAGAATGAGAGAATGAGAAAGCACTGTTCCGCCCCGAAACGCTTCCATTTCCTCAACCCGTGCCCCTCACACGCACACACACTCACACACCACACCTCCGGCGCGCAGCGCAATGCGCAAAAAAACGCGCTGCAGTTTCTGCGGCACGACACGTGAGACCATGACGTTTTTGCGCACCACTGTATGCAGCGCATTGACAAGTGACATATGCAACATCATGCGTTGCGCGCTTCCGTACGGACCTTCTTTTTTCGTTTTTTTTTATTGCCCTTCTTTCAATTTCTTCGCGCGCTTTTTTCGGCATGCCTTTTTGTTTTTCAGTTGCACTGCAACAGTTGAGCCATTGCGGAGTCACACTTTGGCGCTTGTCACTCCTAAAGAGGGCGCGAATGTCTTGTCTTCTTAAACCCTACATCCCGCCGTGCTCTCGCGTGGTGCGCTTGCACGGGTGCACGTCGCCTTGGCCCGTTCACTGCGCGGCGTGAGAACAACGTTTGGCGTCCTGTTCACCAGTAACACGCAATTCTAGAAACGCCTTCATAACGCATTCCACTGTCTTCAATACATTGCCCCGACAAAAAAGGATGCGAACGAACAAAGCGAAGGCGTCACCCTCAGATGAGCATGTAACTCTCTCACGCACTTTTCAGCTTTCATTCAACAGTCATCATGATGTGGTTTGGCACCTGCTCATCGTTCAAGCTCCCGCCGCATGGCCCAAGTCACATATGGGTCTTTTTTAGCGTTTCAACTCTTCGCCTCAAGTTCCTTGGTTGTGAAGGTTTTCAACCGCTCAGTCAGCTGCCAAAATGGAGGCTTGTGTCACCATACAAGCCCGCATGCAATCACTGAGCTGTTTTCCGGGCCGCTTTCTAGAGTCCGTTTTTTGTCTCAACCGCTAGATGAATGTGTGCATCGCTCCAGTCAACCACACATTCATCTCTCGTTGCAATGAACCACATTCTCCAAAGCATGTGTGGCCACTATGCGCTCCAAACTCTTCTTCGTCCGTCTTGAATGTTATCTTCATGTGCGCAGCCATCGAAGTTCAAGTACGTATTGCGTTCCAATTGAACGCGACTTCCCATTCCATCGCAACACATGCTTTCGAACGCTCACGCAATAATTCTTTATCATCTATTTACAATATCCAATCTTTGCATTTACGCTCTACTCACATTGTTCCAGGCCTTTTGACATCCTCGCGAATAAAGAAAACATGACCAATTGCTGTTCTCGTGGAACGTCTGCCCTTGCAGGCACGCAGGAACTATATTTGAGCTATTCTACCATATCTGGTTAACATATATGCTCCAAAGGCAGCTGTAGCACAACAGAGTGAAGTGAATACTGCCGTCATGTGAGGGGACCAACAACACATTTTCGCTCATGCGAGTGGGATTGCATCGATAGCAACTTGCGCTACCCTTCCTTTTGTCCACATTTCAGATATCGCCAGGCAATAGCCAGGAAAAGCTGCTGGCACTCGTGAAGGGGGAAAGATACTTCCATCAAGAAAGCCTACTAATAATATTATGACAGTCACGCGCTCAACAAGGCGAAGAACACCCGAAAACAGCTAATAGTACGAATGAATTGCTCTGCGAAAGTAGCTCCAAACGACTCATTTCTCTCGTAAGCTTTCTAGTGCTCGCTACCATGGAACTGGAGCAGAGCGCGAGCTTGAGCACAGAACGAACAACACTTTGTGATGCCGCAGTCGCAACTTTTGCACCTCTACGCTCACCAGAAGCATTTTGGAGTACACCCGAGCTCATCTCAGCGGAAAAGGTTTGGAAACAGCTTCCACCCTACCAGCGCGCAAAAGATGAGCGATTTACCTTCGACGGTAGCTCATCTGTCATCGAACTGTCGTTCAGATTACATTTTCCACACTGAAGTTACCCTTGTTTTCTTTGATAACAACAAAATCAACAAAATTCGGTTTTTATATTTACAGCCAGCGATCAGCATTTACAGTACTTTGGATCTATCGCACCTCGGATCAACTCCGCCACCTGTACATCCCTCATTGGCCGCGGTCGCGGCCGCCGTCGACAAGGTCAACTGGCCAACTCAAGGGCGGAATGCTTCGTCGAGGAGCGCGTCGCACTGCGGCATTCGTCTTCCTTGTCGCGTCTCCCGCCAGCTTATCGCGCCCCCGCGCTCCGTCCATTCGTTTCTTAAGCAGCATCTAGCGAAACATCCATCATGGGAAATGGAAAGCCGGCGGGAATGCGCTGCGCGCGCAAGCTGCGCACCCATCGTCGTGAGCAAAAGTGGCACAACAAGAGGTACTCTCGTAAGCACTCAGCCACAGCGTTGAAGGCCAATCCGTTCGGTGGTGCCTCTCATGCAAAGGGTATCGTGCTTGAAAGAATCGGCATCGAGGCCAAACAACCAAATTCTGCTATTCGAAAATCTTGTCGTGTGCAGTTGATTAAGAATGGAAAGAAGATCGCGGCGTTTGTGCCTGGAGATGGTTGTCTTAACTTTGTTGAGGAAAATGACGAGGTTCTTATTTCCGGTTTCGGTCGAAGTGGTCATTCCGTTGGTGATCTGCCTGGTGTGCGCTTCAAGGTGGTCAAGGTGGCTGGTGTGTCTCTTCTTGCCCTCTTCCGGAACAAGAAGGAAAAGCCACGAACTTAAGCTCCGTACATGTCCAAAATCAGTGTGAACTTAACTTACGATCATGGTGATTGTGACGTATGTATTCGTGTGTTTACCCGTTCGGCATTCAACAACTGTTTCCTGAAGCCCCCTCTTCAGCGAATTTTTGCCGTTTCGGAAGCGGCGATCCATAGATCTTAGTCGAGCGCATGTCATGAGCGTGAGATATGTTGCCCGCTTAGGCTATGTGTTTGCACATATCGTAATCTGGGTGTGTTACACAACTCTAATCGCACACCCATTAAACATCACCTTGTTCTGACGTATCGGTTCACTTCCGCCATCTACGATATAGTCTTTATTTGTCGCTCATACCAAATGTACCTTCCTGGGAATGAACCCGGCAGGCCTCAACAGTCTTGTCCTTCGTGGATGTGATCATCCACTGTCACGATGTAGTCGCTTTCCCTTTCTGAATTTTTCTTTTGCGTCGACTCAGGATTCGGCTGAGGGTTTGCGGGGATGGGACATTCGTTCCAAAAGACGCCTGATACTATACATAGCTGTGAGGGAAACTTCTGGCGTGTATAAGAGCATACCTGATGAAATAATGTGAAGCCATCATCTCCACCGACGTGTTGTTGATTATCAGGCACAGAAGCGATGTCGCAGTTAAATGAGTTGGGGCTCAGCTTTCCGCACGACTTGACCAAGGCAAACGCTGCAAGCTCATGTCTCAGACAAATGGGTTCGTCAAGGTTTATTTGATGCATCCGTATCACTTAAGTAAGACAACTAAAAGTGCATCTCATGTGGGAACATGCCCCTCTTAAGAGCGAATCTGCTCTTCAAGTAGCTGGTCATCATAGGCTCCTTTTCAATTATAGGAACCAATACCTGCTCAACGACCTTCTGATCCGCCACTCTCTCTTCTGTAGGAGAGTACTTAGCCTCGCCCTCATCCGTTTCCATTACATCTGAGGTGCTCTTAGCCTTAACACGCTTGAAGTACGCATCATCAAACTTTGATATATCGACGGCGCTCACATCGAGAGCAGTGCTGGTGGCAATGACGTACGCTTGGTCGACGCGGCGAAGCGGAATTCGATTAATGGAGTACGGGCCAGTGACAAGAAGCTTTCCGGATGGGAGCTGTCCTAAGCAAATGACGCGGCTCCCACGAAGACGACCAGCCAGTAGGATCAGGATGGTACCCGCCGAGATGGAGGAGCGCAGCTTCGTAGGCTTGTGAATATGCCTGCGGCTGGGAACCGGCTTCTTAATATCATCAGCTGGATACCATTTGGGACCCTTGTTAACAACGACTGTTCGTTCGCCGCCGTTCTTCTCCCCACCTATCTTCTTTATAACCGTTTGCAGAACGGGCTTGGTCGGCTAGAACACGGAGACACATTATAAGATGATGTAAAAAGTGGGTTAGTATCAATATTGCGCACACACAAGCGGGATCAGCGACCGGTAAACCAAAGCGCGATAGGCAAGGAGTCGCGAATAATGAAACTTGCCGTGAAGCGCAAGTTATTATCCCCCAAATAACGCGCGGAATGCACTGAACGAACCGCTTCCTTAGCACGCCTTCTGGCGTCTCTGCTTAATCCCATTGTTAAAACCAGCTTCGTAAGCAAGAGATCGCGCACGTCACCTTTGCGAGGAAAAGCAATATGGTCGACGTCGTCCAGATGACTCCAATGCATGTCCTTCTTCGCGGCCGGCGACCGACGACGAGCCACGGGACTGCCCCCGCCAAAGGAAAGGTGTCATACGGACAAACGTGTCAAGACATTACGCGTGTAGACATAATAAACGTATCGTAGATCTGATTTATGATCGAGAGTTGGTTCAGAGTTGGCAGCTCCTCTTGTGTATTGTTGTCGATGTGTGCAATGCAATGTGATTGGTTGGAGCACTGCTGCATCCTGGCCTTTTTCCGCACATTGAAGAAGCAGAAACTGAAAACGTGCACCATGCTCTCAGAGAAAAGGTTTCTGTTCTTGCTCCTCTTCGGTAGAACACACCCCTTCTCGTTCCACCTGCCGCTCCGCTCCAGGCCTTCCCATCCACCCTCCACTGCGAGCAATCCATCATGCACAACGACTCCGTCAGGCGGATAATGGCGGAGCTCAAGGAGCTTGCTCGCCTCAATGCTCAACCGCAGCGTCTTTTCTACGCCGTTCCCCTTGAGAGCGACCTATTCGAGTGGCATTTTTCCGTGCGTGGACCACCGGACACTGCTTTTGAAGGAGGCATATATCACGGTCGTATTGTCCTGCCAACCGACTATCCACTCAAACCACCGGAAATCATTTTGCTCACTCCTAACGGACGTTTTGAGGTTGGCAAACGAATTTGTTTGTCTGTCACTGCTCATCATCAGGAAACATGGCAGCCATCTTGGGGAATTCGCACAATTCTTACAGCACTTATTGGGTTTATGCCATCTCCTGCTGAGGGTCTTGGCGCTCTGGATTATCCTGATGAGGATAGGAGACGCCTTGCCAAAAAGAGTCATTCCTTCAAGTGCGACCGTTGTGGAGTGAGGCCCATCGAACAATTGCCTCCTGTTGTGGGTGTTTTGGGTACTACCGCAGGAAGCGTTGTGGGAAAGGCATCGTGCTCGTCGGCCCCGGGACCATCATCGGCTGAGGGATCCTCATCTGCTGCCGCCCCTTCAGCACCCACCTCGGTCACACACACGAACGACCTCTCCGCCACAGCGGGTGGAAATTCGGCGTCTTTGAGCTCCACAATGAGGTCTAGACGCGCAGAAGAAGCAATGCCAAGCACTGGTGGAGAGTCTCAGAATGCAACGGCTTCCGGGGGCGATGCTACGGCTGGTGCAAGCTCGCCTACGCGCAGAGTGCGGAACTCGAGTGCCCGGGGAGAGGAGAAGGAACTGCTGTATATGGCGTATGCTATAGTTGCATTGATGTTTGCTGTTATAGCTCGTCGTGTAATAAAGACTATGACAGAATAACAGCTCGCAACGCAGAGGTTCCATGTACAAATATAAGATTTAGTGCTCGAAGAACTGCTAGCAAATACAACACGAAATAGTGGAAAACGCTCGTAGCATGGTTCGAGGTTCATCTCGCATTGGAGGTGGTGCCTCACGTGGGGAAGGTTGTTGTGGGGGAGGTGGTTCATCAGTTAAATTGGATGTCTGAACCACATCTTCGTCATTGCCGTACAACTGTTTCACAGCGTCCAGGATGCTAACGCTTACTGCGGGAATCTTCGCCCAGCCTAATTCTTCCTTCTGTGCGTCGGATAGCACAAGACTACCTTTCACAATCCAAGGATGTCGAAGTAATTCGAAGACACTCTGTCTCTCCCTCCAATCGATGGTCAACATTTTCGCTAACACATCTTTGAGGTCTTCTGGTAGATCCTGTGGCATTTCGAAGACGCCTGTTCCTATGTTTTCAAAGAGCTGCATGAGATTATCGCCGTGGAATGGAATGCGACCTGTGACGAGCAAGAAAATGGAAATCCCTAAGGCCCACACATCGACCTTCGTACCAGAATAATCTTCGTCTCCTCTGGCGATTTCTGGCGCTTGAAAGGCTGGGCTACCAGAAGTTCTGCTAACGCTGTCATCCTGAGTGTATCCATCAAGAAACTCGGCTACACCAAAATCTGATATCTTCAGGGTGCCGTTGGTAGTCATCATCATGTTGGCAGGCTTTATGTCTCTATGTACAACACCCTTACCATGCATATAGTGCAAGCCTCTGAGAACTTGGTACGCATAGTTTGCTACCTGAGTGTGTGGCAAGGTGCCGCCATTTCGCTCTGCTAACTCTGCAACTGTACAGCCATTCGCAAGCTCAAGAACAATGTATGTCTTGGATGACTGCTCTGGACGAATTACATCGATGAGTTCAATGAGATTGGGATGTCGCCTTAACCTCTTCTGAACACGAACTTCTCTTAGTACCGCGTCGGCACCGCCCCTCATCTTCCTGATTCGCCTCATGTCCAAAACTTTGATAGCGACTAGACGTAACGAGTTCTGGTCTATCCCTTCTTTGACGACTGCGAAAGCGCCCTCGCCAAGCTTTTCGCCAAGAAGAAACGAACTCTTGGTGCCCTGTATGAACTTTGGTCTTCGCGGAGCACTAGGAAAGTCATCGTCTGAGGAGGAGCTATCGAACGAGAACGGGAAGGATTGTTGGGCAAGTGCAGCCCCGTGGGGCTCGGGGGCAGTGCGCCTTGGAAAAAGAAACTCAGCGGGGTCGTCACTGGAGCGCGACCAGAGAGAACTCATTACGAAGAAGCGAAAGAACGAGACCGTGCTGATGGCGAGCGCAAATAAGGATCAGCGGAGCAGATAGATATAAAGCAGGCGCGTTGTTTGGCAGGGACCGCGTGCGTGTGCGAGGCGGGGACAGAGGCCACCACCTCATGCAGACAAGCACGACTGCAGTTGGATTTGATATCTATAAAAAGCTATCTATTTGCTCCATGCAATTCACGAGTAGGCCTATTCACGAGGTCGCGCGCTACGCTCCGTGGAACGCAACGACGTGTTCATTGGCTGTTACCACTTCCTGTACTGTAACACTTTTTTTGCTTACAGTGAGCGGAAGCACCAAGTTGCGAACCCTGAACTTTCAAAATTTTGAACGGCGCTCCTGCGTCTGAGCTACGCAATTTATTTGTTGCGAAGCGAAAACCTCCTCCCAGCAACCACGCAGGTATCGCCGCCACGACTCGACTGCATTCTACCGCGCCCCAAGTGCCCCATCCCCGAGAAAGCCATGTCCTTGCTTGCGTCCGAGCCCGAGCAGTCTGCTCACATCCGTCTCAGTGCAAAGCAGGTCGAAAGATTGCTAGACTGCGTGCAAGACAACCCCTGCAGACCGGCGCTCGTGAAGGAAATACGTCGCAACGTACGCGTTATTCACCCCGCTGATCTCCCTGTCAAACCACTGGAAGAATCCGAAATCAAGCGTCTAGCTGAGGCCACCATACGCGCACAGGCCATGGTTGCGAAGCTGAACGCCGTGCGAGAGGCGCACACTGACTTGCTTCGGCGAGAGATTGAACGCACCCACCAGCAAGCTACGCATCTCCCGTCGGTTTCCGCACAGCAATTTGAACCAACTTCTCATCTACAATCGCTGGCGGGTCAAGTCAATGTGGAGATCAAAAGCACAGTCGACTTTATTCAAAAGCTGGCCGCAGCAAGTGAAGACACCAAAAAGAGAGTGCAAAACGTTACTAACGCGTTGGAGATCGCCAAGAGTGACGGAAATGTCGCGGACCACAGCATCATAGCGGATTGGACAGGTACGTTCACGGACATCGTGGATCAGGATGTAGAGTTTCCCATCCCAACAAAGCCAACGGAGGAGGTTGAAAGCTACCCCGACGACCCTTTTGTCACACCTAGGTCCAAAATGAGGAAAAGGGCAGCCATGCTGTCGAAAATGAGTCCAAGGCATAGATCCATATCCAAACTGCCCAGATAACGATTGGCGTTGCTGCAACTCGAGCAACTAGTCAGGAGCTGCAATCCTTCTGAAACAACGTAACTGCCCGCGATAACATCGACTCCAGCGTGCTGAACTCGACCTGAAATCGCTATCGATTGCTTCCGAGGGAGATTATTGTGTATCATGAGCTTCACTCAACAACTATGTAACTTTCTAATGGCCTTCATCTGCCCGCTTCTTAATCATCTTGGACCTGTCACTCACCCGTGGAAATGGATTCTTCTTTGATAAAACCAGATACTCAACCTTGTGAGAAATGTACCCCTTGATGTAACCATTGAAAATTAGATTAGCCAGAATGCACTCCACTTCATCACCATCCATGTCTATAGAACAGACTTTTAAGCTGGAGCTTATGCATCGCAAAGGTATCTTGTTATTCATCCACATGGTTTGCACTCTTCTGACTAAGGAGCGGTAAACAAGCGGCCTCATATTCTCCACAGCGAAATACAGAGCTTTGCGAATAAAGAACTCTTCATGTTTTTCCACTGCGCTATTGAAGAGCCCAACGTTGCCCGATTTAATGGCTTTGACAATGTCCATGAACCAAGTCATGTTTTGAATACCCAGCATTTTATCTGAAGGTAAGCTCCCTGTCAAGATTTTCGACGGTATGAGGTATAGCAAGACTTGTCTTCTGTTGTGCTGCATGTTCTGTGGTATATTTTTCAGAGAGAACTCCAAATCGCTAACAGCCTCCTCATATCTGTTCTCGTAGAGACGAAGCCGTCCTGTGAAATACCGATACGTCGCACGATGAGAAATAGGGAAGCTGTCGAAGTACCCCGAAGATCTTAAGCTGATGCTCTTTGTTAGATTACCACACAATCTTAAATTGTTGAGCTTAAAGTATATCTTGAGGAGTTGATTTACAATACCAAGCGTACCAATCTTCTTTGACTGTTCCTCAATAGAAGCTCTGTCGTTATTTGTTAGCGTAAACCCCTTCTTAAGAACCCTTTCAGCCTCCTCCAACTTGCATGGTTTTTGCTTTGAAGCGACAAGTTGTCGATCGGCTTCTTCTCCAAGGATACGCAAGTCGACACAGAGCGCGACAAACGCAGAAATACACCAAGCAGTTTCATAATGTATTGTTCCAGTAAGCAGAGTCAGCATTTGGGAAAGGTTGTCGAAAGCGGTTACCCAGTTGTTTGCATTCAACGCCGCCGCTGCTACGAAGCGTTTCTCCACTATTTCTGGAAGTCGATCCCAGGGTTCTGGCATTCGATTTGGAAGACTGCCCCCTTCGACAACGTATTGTTCCATTGCTGACGTGGCCCTTCCGGATGACAAACGCAAGAGTTCACGTAGCTCTTCGCCTTTCTTGACACGAATAGAATCTTCTAAGTCTTCGTTATATCTCGAGAGGGCATTCATGATATATGTGTGTGCACTTGGCGAATGTGTGCAATGTGAGACTAAATGTTAGTGAGAAAGCAGTTGGATTACAGAGCAAGCGAAAAGGGAGACCAACCCAGACATCAAACCGTACAAGTACGACTTCGAAGGGTCGTACGACGGTAGCGTTTACCCCCTAAGATATGGAATCTACACTTCTTCAGAGCATCTCCACCGGCAAGAACTTTGGGAGCAAACAAGCAAACACACTTACCCCAAGAACGACACTTGTACTGTAGTTATTAGCTGCATTAGTGTAGGTTCCGTAGTATCCGTCAGCGTTTTACTTCAAATGATTGGTCGAAAGCACCTAGAATTTTAAATTAAAAAATCAATGGTTTATTGATGTCCGTTCTGTACCCTTGTAAGAGAAGAAGCGTGACGAAAATGTTATAGGCCGCGAAGCGGCCTACAACGAAGGGTACAAAACGGACATCAGCTCGGCAAAGGCTACCCAAAATAGATAGTTTATGCAACAGCGGAATTCCGTAAAGATTCACTAGGAAATGTGAAACAGCAATTTGTGACATTCTGAAAATACAGTTTCTCACGTCGTTACCGGTATGATCATACGCACCGTTCAAACGGTAGCAATGTCAGAAACAGTATCATGCTGCTCAAAGCATGAGAATTTTTGTACGCCAAAAGAAGGACTCCTTTGCAACTCTTCAAAGTAGGTTGCACATCTAACGCCTTATCTTCTTTCTTGTATACTACAAGCACTTCAAACAATCGAGTTCGCCAGGTTCTTAGTGCAGCCATACGCATCCTATCGACATCATTGACAAAACATGGAGGCATATCTCCATCACAAACGCCTCATTTCCTCAACAACAGAGTTTTCAAGCGACATGTACTCCCTCTCACCGAGTTCATCAATGGTTGCACTTCTGGCCGTAAAACTGCGCGCAATCGCTACTTTACAATTCCCTTACTCTCTACTTATGTGCTGCTCGCCCGCCTAGCGACACTTTTTCGCTGGACAGAGGAGACAAGTTAAGCGAGATCTATAGGGAAACTATAGATTCGTTTCTCGACTGAACCCCTGCACCTCATATGAGCACCGTTCAGCTCTTCTTACATTGCGCCGAAAGCTGAATCCTTTTCTGTTGCAATCAGGGAGACGACTGAAGCATTGGAGAATTGTTTCGGGTTTATTGATGGGACTAATCTAGAAATCGCTCGCCCAAGTGATAACAGTATGCAAAATGTGGTGTATAACGGACATAGGCAAATGCAATGTCTAAACTTTCAAGCCATACTGACGCCCGATGGTATCGTTCTCCATCCATATGGTCCTGTCGAAGGAGAGAGACATGACTGGACTTTTTACTGTCGCTCGGAGATTGACCAAGTTTTGGAGGAGACTTGAGCGGTTGGAGAGAACCAGTACTGTATCTATGATGACAGTGAATATAACGAAAGGGAGTACTTGGAGGTGCCGTTTCAAGGCTTTTATCTTAATGCCGACCAACGAGCGTTTAATACTGGTAGGGCAAGTGGGCGGGTCACAGTCGAATGGGAGTTCAAAGAACTTAAACTTTACTGGACCGCCATTGATTTCCCTCGCAAGATGAGAGTGCGGCAAGCTCCGGAGGGTGCGCAATATATGGCTGCGATTATTTTCATGAATGTGCGTACTTCCATGTATGGAAATCAGGTTTGGAGGTACTTCGGCTGCCAGCCGCCAACCGTTGAGGACTATGTCGAAAGTCGTTAGATGGAAGACGGAGCTTGGCAAAGCGGCGAGCGCAAGTCCGCAGGGAGCGAGCCGGAGCGACCGTAGGACTTAGCGCGGCTTCGCGGAGCCATGCTCCGTCGAGGATCCCCGCGCACCACTCTCCTTCTCTACCGCAGCGTGCGCAGGACCACCGCCCTTTGTACCGGTGTGGAACATGTTCATTAGAATCTTGAACTTTTCTAGTTCAAGACGGGCAGCAGATTCACGCTCTTCTTTTCTCTCTTGGCCATTCTTCGATCTCTCTTCTTTCTCATGATTAAACTGCTCCTTTTCAAACTGTAAACGTTGTATCTCCAGCTCGTGTCTGCGCGTTTCATTTTCCTGTAACGCCTTGGTAAGCACTACAGCATCATCCTCTTCTAGCAAAGAAGAGCTTGCTCGCTTTTGTTTCTTTGCGCTGCGTGTAGTTACATCGTCTACATCTTTTGAGCTGATTTCATCGCTGCTTTCCTTTCGTCTTGTTGCTCGTTCTCATATAATTGGTCCGAGGCGTTTTTTTACGCTCTTTCTCTATCTTTTTCTCTCTCTTTTCCGTTTTGCATCTTTCCAAATCGTCTCTCGCTTCCTTCATAGAACTCAAGAGCTCATCCATCTCCCCAATTTCGCCTCCTACTCCGCTCATGTTACGATTGCGACTTTCGCACTCGTCGAATCGCTGCTGCAGGGGTTTGTATCTATCCTGCAAAGAATTCCAAGTGACTGGGGAAGTGAGCTTTTTTAGTCGCATTTGCTTTGATACTTTCAATCTCGAAGCGCTCTTTTGTTTCGCCGTTTGGCGCAATATGCGCCTTCGCCGCAGCTACTTCTCGTATGATGATCAAATCATCCGCTGCCGTGAAACGAGAACGGCGTCCTACTTTCCCGCTTTTGGGTGAAGTTGAGCTGGGTTGTGCGCCGGTGGCGACTGCAGGGTTAGGAGCATTTGCGATTGGCTGTTTCCCTTGTATAGAAGCCGCCGGATCGGGTACCGAATCCATCTGGTTCTATGAGATTCCACGCTCACGTGAGGGGTCCAGTCAGGTGGTGGTGACGGCTCGCTAAGGGGAGATATGCCCCTCACCAATTCCTCCCGCCGCTTCACTATTTTGTACCATTTCACGAATAGTAGCGAAGCTTGCGTCGAGATTTCGGCAA
>JASCIV010000410.1:4309-20848 GCA_030374735.1 Gracilaria caudata
TGGCCACTCGGTGCAACCATGCAGAGCTCAGTGTTGAGGAAATCTGTTATCCAGCAGTAGATGTTTAAACTGTACACATTTTAATATTGCAGAGCTCTAACTTTTTGTGTTGAAGGTCAACAAAAATTCGCTTGAAAGTTTTCGTTCTGTACACATGTCTCTTTCTCAATGGTTCCTTGAGAACCACGTGTTCAGGTGTACGACGTGTCGTATTTATGACTACATGTGACTAGATTTTCGACGCATATGCAAGTCAGTCAGTCAGAAGTCACAGGTTTTTAACTATAGTTAGTCAGTCACATATACGGGCCTGGATAAGGCCTACAGGACAGCTAGTAAAGCTTTGCGACCTCTCTTGCGAAGCTTGCTTTGCATAATATATTATATCTAGTACGAAATACAGCTTGTTGCTAGTTAGACCTTTGCATTACACAAATAACGAAAAAGAGAATATTGCACTCGTTCTATTTTTGGTTTTCCCTCTGCCATGAGATACGTACGCTTAACACGGAACACTTACAATATATAAGATATAGTCATAAGTATAGAAGACCACTAACAAAATTTGTACACGGCTTAGCTTCTGAGGGGAAACGATATAATGACGTAGTTCTGTTTGTAATGTTCTATTACACAAACAAGTTAGCTCAAGGAGCTTTGCGACGCCTCTTGCGAAGCTGGCTTCGCATAGATCTGGATGAGCCCTCAAGTCATCGAATGCCTCAATTACACTTGCTGGCGTTGTTCGTTGCGTCCAACCTGTGGACTGCGCCGACGACGTTTCTGTGCAGATCATCGCCAGCCACGGCAGCGTCGTGCTCATCGCTTATCGTTTGTCTCGTCCTGGAGACGCGGCCACTACATCACGCTCCACGGAGTGCTTGCTTTTCTTCTCAGCTTACAAATCTATCCTCTTCGAGCTTTTCAATCACTTATGTCCGAGGGCAAGATAATTTTGCTTGGTATTGCTGCTAGTGCACCATGCATCTGAGTCCCAATTTCCCGACACTATCCAGCTGTAGTCGTTCCCGCACACGAAATACAGATCCGACCATGTGGCACGATGGCACTTGGGAAACACATACCGAGCATAAGCACCGCCCTTGATGAAAATCGACGTCCCCACAACCGATTTCGGCAATCGAAACTCCGCCCAAGTCTTGTCACTTTCCGTGCGGAACATATGCGCCTCGCAGAAGCCACTAGATTCGAAGTTTGTCTTGATGATTCGATACACCAGCTTTTCTCCCGGAAAGTCCATGATGATCACACCCACCAGTTTCATTCCTTCATACGTGCCGATGTGATTGTACGCCTGTAAATTCGTCCAGTCGGCTACATCGGCGGGTGTCATACTTTGCGCTCCGGAGATGAAATTGAGCACCAATTTGGACGATGTGGCTGCTTTGTCGATTTGGTCGGCGATCATTAACAGTTTCTGCGCCAGCGAAGCTGTGTCCGAGCCCATTGGATTGTCGAATGGCATCAAGTTTGTACGTGTTTTGGGTGTCAGTGAGTGAATCGGTCCACGCAATTCCTTTGTCCGATAACCAAGTCGGTCTCAGAGCCAATATCCTACCACGAACCTCTCCCACAGTGGGAAGCCAGGTCCTTGCATCAACGAACAGATAACCAAACTCCGACATGTACGTGGACCAGATCGATGTGAAAGACGATGATCCCTCCATGGGAGTGTGGTTCTCTTGCACATTCATAATCACAAACTTCTTGTCATGCGAGGCCAGAAACTCTCGTACAGCAATCAGTACATCACCAAAAAACATCTCCTGGAAGCATGGGCCGTGATGTATGGCGAACACCGTACCAGCACGACGACATCTTATATCGAAGAACCGAATTCCAGCTCTAAGCTGATCTGCAATAGACCAACTCTGCGCCTGACACGCTTCTCCCTCGTAGCGTGCTCCTGAATCATGAGTGCCTGGTATAGATACATGCGCAATTGATTTGCTATCAGCCAATTCGCCCATCCAATCTCCTACAGCTGGGGGAAGCCATGAAAGAACACTAGTAGACGTAGAATTTCGCCACCAGACTGCAATTCTTCATCAAAAATGGTTACTCTTGATTTGGAAGAAGACCTGCAACAGGGTTTGAGGAGCCTTCAAGAACAGAGCGAGGATTGGGAGCAAACTCTGCAACCTGATTCACGACGCGAGAGTCTGGACGAGCCCGAGTGAAAACAATCGCACAGAAATATCTATTTCCATCGCGGTGTTCTATTTCAATAGAACACCGCGATGGAAACAGCAGCAAGAGGAAGAGACAATGATTTTCTGGTGCGTGCTGGCAGGCTTTCGCTACTCACCAACTCTGCTTCCTCGTCAACAGTGCTTCTGAGGCGTACAGCTGGGATGGTGTCGTACTCGCTCATGATCGAATTGTGAGGTCAGCAAGCGCAAGATGGGATAGGAACTACGATACTCGCAATATTCTGAGAGGAAAAGGGAACGAAGCGTTTATATTCTGCTCCCGTCATGCTCGTTCGCACCGTAGTCATTCAGATTGTAACTGCTCCGAGACGTCTGGGGGATGGTGGAATTCGCATCTGTTTCACAGCAATTGCGATGTGGAGCTTTGATTCACATTGGCAAGAAACAAGCGAATATTGGAGAGCGCTTGTCTCGAAGTCTTAGGGACGCGGGTATAACGTGGACATAAATGACAATACGAACGCTAGACATGTCCAGACCATACAGAGTGTACGCAGGCTCGTTCTCGTGCCCGTCGTCCGAAAAAGAAAAAAACAACGAAGTGTCTCGTACACGAAGGGGTAGGGCACCTTTCTTCCTGAACCACTAATCAAACGTACCGTTTTCTTTGAAAATCTCCGAGCCGATACCGACTTCTATTTTTGATGAACGCAGCGCGTCACGGTTAAGAAAAAGCAAATGAGTCAGATATGATATGATTACAGCAGAACCCAGAAATGCTTTTGAGGAGCACTCGGGTAGGGTTTTGTACTTTGGTGGTATTGTAACACACGAGGCCCGGAAAGGGAGTAACGTAAGCGAGATTGCTCTTTTAAGACATTTCGTTCCCGCGCCACAGCACGCCACTCGGTGAGGCTTCAGATCCTGCCGCTCGTTAAAAAGGGTAACTACAGGTTTTCCGTGCCCTATCAGAAAATCAGAGAGACTTCGTACGTGGAAAAAGGAACAAACATCGTCAAAATTGTGAGGCCTGTTTTTGTCTTGTTCGATCGTTCAGAAGCTGTTCCCATTGAAGGAGGCCACGTGGCGCTTTTGTGACTCGTGTTTTGGAGAACTCGCGACCAAGCACAATTGCATATCTCGTTCTCAGAGGCACCAAGAGACAAGACCCAGGCAATGTCTCGAAACTTTCCGTTCTAGAGTGGTTTCACCCTCCTCGTCATCATCGCTGCAGCGAGACTTGAGGTGCGATGATTGGGATATAAAAAGCGTTCAAAGGGCTGTTTGTCCAAATGCATTGCTGCGTGCGAGAATCTACGCGACTCATGAGGCAGTTTAGGCATCAAAAGAGAAGACTGCAAGTGGAACTTCCACCATCGTGTGCCGTCTCCTCCCCCCGAGAACGAACATACGCAATTACCAAAACATCGATAGCACGATTTAGAGTACAGGCAGTGCCAACTTCATCGATGACGCTGTGGCATCGATGTCGCGGCAGAAGCTCCCCGCAAAGAAGACTTGCATTCGTAAAGGCTTTACAAGGGGCAAGTTACTTGCGACGGTACTGCTTGGGTCGAAACTGTGCGTCCCGTGCATCAGCAAGGCTTTCCGAGCCACGCCGACATATGTCCACGTGGCCAGCGTTCAATTTTTTTGGAGAATTTCACACATTTGGAAAAACTCAGCTTTTCGCCGTTTTTGAGGATGGGTCTTCCCCAAGCGTGGTTCGTTCGCCCTTCGCACCACAGTCAATTTGTTGGTACATCAACAAAACTTTGTGAAGCTCTTCTGAGACCAACCAAAGCGCTTTTATGTGTTCTTCGGGGCGCAGATCGTTGTAAAACTGCTCCCGTACACATCCGCTTGACTACCGCGTTTCTACAAAACTATTAATAAGACCCGAGAGTGAATAAAATCAAACGACTGAATGCATCATCTATTCTGTACGATATTGCACTGGTATGCTGCTTAAGTACATCAATCAAGTGATCTAAGATATATCTAGCGATATGGAAATCAGGTTGTACAGAGTACTTCGTATGAAGTAGCCCCTCTTTCCACTCCCCCGTATGAGAATAGTACTTTTCCAAATGATTTCAAGAACTTTCCAGGAATCCATATTCCATTATGCATAGCTCTGCCGACAAAAAGCGTCTCACCGCCCGTGGTAGTGCCACCCTCAACTGCCCCGCTGGGTAGTGAACCGTTCGAGCCTGAGCGCCATGTGAGCGAGATGTTATGCGGGTTGGCGAGAACTTCGTAAGTTGAGAATGTGTTTTCCTTCCCGCCCCAAGGAATGAAGGCGTTATGGAGCTCCCTCACCATCTTTCCAGGCGTAAGTTCATCTCCAATAGTCGCCCGAGCAACAAATACCTTATTTCCGTTACTTTCGACCCCACCTTCTACAGCATCATCTGGGCAGGATCCATTACTGAACTCCATCCACTCGAGAGACCTTGTTTGGCTATCTCCCTCTCCCCCGGATACCATGCTTTCAGTAATGAGTACAGGCTTCAATGGACCGATGGTAGTTGGTGCGGTAGGAGTGACCGTCGGTTTGATCAGCACCGGCTCCAGACGCCCGGCCGAAGGAGTACTGTCCGTCGGTTGGATGAGCACGGGCTCCAGACGTGTGGGTGCGGTGGGGGCGGTGCCTGTCGGCTTGATGAGCACTGGTTGGATAGATCCTGTTCCGAACTTTGCTGGCGGAGGCGAAGATGTTTGCGTCGGCTTGATTAGCACGGGCTGCAAACGGCCAGGGGGCTCTGAAGCATCACCATTCTCTATAGCGATCTTGGGAGTTTCCACTTCCAAGTGATGTTCCAACACGGTCCTTGATGGGTGAATGTTCGTTATTTCCAAGCCCTCATTGTACTTACGCAGTACGGCCAAGTACTTCGCATATGGATAACTGCTTTCAAGATTCTCTTCAAGAGACGTGGCAGCATCTCCTGGGGTGAGAGTTATTCCAATGGGATCAGAGCTTGATATGACGCTTTGTAGATAGTCAACGAGTTCACTAGACATGACTGTGCGATCTTGGAAACGAATCCCCCCCGGCATAGACGTTGCAATCGATATCGCCAAATCAGTCTTCTTCATTTCCGTATATCTTGTGTCAGCTACATGGACTGAATCCATGTAAAAGATTTGAGAGCTCTTCAAAGTCACGGAAGTACGGCGACTGGAGGTGCGGATGCGCAAGATGAGGTCGGTAGATGAAATATCTTCCGCAACAAACACCGCCATCAAATCTTGGTTTAGAACCCAACGCTTCTTCCACCTTCCACTTGACTTCCGCGTCACATAATAAGGAGCGTCGTCAACTATTTCGTATTCACCATCGACATGAAATACAAAATGGGAAGGACAGCAATCAAATGTGGCCACAGTGCGCTCTCCAGTCTTCATGATAAAACTGTTGGAGCTTCCGTAGTACTCGCCCACAGGGCTCCCATCCGGAGTTACGAATGAAACTGCTTCGCACGAAATGCCTTCGATGATCACGAACTTAGTTCCAATCTTGTAATCGTCACCTCTGGCCTTGAGTTGAACCGTTGTATTGTTTACATCTGCTGCAATGTGAACGATATCGTGCCCATCTTCAGTGTTTTCAGAACGCCCAGTGTTCACGGTGTGATTAGAAGCTGTAACTTTGATCACATTGTTGCCTTCTCCTGAATACACCTCGCTTCCATCCTGATCTGCGTGAACCATCGCGTCTCCTCTATCAATTGTGTGAGGGCTTTGGACAGTCGAGGTGTAAACGACGTGATCAAAGGACGGAGACCCCGAAACCGTGTGTCTGTCAGGTGAACGCAGGCAATCCATGACAAGATCGGGAATACGTTGTGATTCCAGGGTGCAATCTGAGAAGACTATGCCATTCTTGAATTCAAGGCGTAATATTTCTGCTACCCCAACTGCGTCAAGTGTGAAAGGATTAGGCGCTGTTTCCAGGGAGAAGCTGGGAGAGATTCCGGTCCTTGATGTATACAACGGCAATTCGTTTCCCATAATTGTGATAACAAAGCCGTCAGCCTCCACGGATATCCTCAGTTTCACATCACCATGATCATAGTCACCAAGCCACAGTTTTTGCTCATAGTTGCTGTTGTAGATACTGCGGTAATTGTAATTTTGTTGAGATGCTCTCATCGCCAGGAAATTAGGTACATCGTGGATTAGAATGTGTTTCGCAGAAGGATCGTCATCGAGTGGGTGTTCTTCAGAGACATTGAACATCATGACGTCTGGAACAATGTCTACCACAGCCAAGCTTCCCTGAGTAGAAGAAAATGTAGACTGTGATCCATTTTGCTCGACTTGCATCTCGTTTGGGGTAAGCCCATCAATGATCACAGTCTTCGTTCCTACTTTCGTCGAAGTCCCCTCTGTAAGAAACTGGATTTGTACTGAATCAGAACTGTTTCCTATGGCGACGACATCATCTCCAGGCCCACTTCGTACTGAAGTTTGATCCAACGTTCCCTCCGAAGCAGTACCGAGCCGGGTTAGATCGAAAATGCCCCTTCCAGCTCCTGCTCTGTAAGTCACGTTGCGACGGGTGGCCAAAACAAAGTTATCTCCTTCTTGAACATCGACGAGGTCACCAGTGATAGAGCTAGCGTCAACCATATTACTGAACGTGTTGCACTCGACTTGTAAGCTCCCTAACTTCTCTCTGAGGAATTTGTACACGTTCACCCCAGATATCTCTGCATTCTCCGCGTCAGTGCCATCAAACTGAATAGAAGCAAACCGAGCTGCAAAGTTAACCATTAGATGGTCTAGATCTCGGACTCCCAATCTGTATAGGTCTCCCCAATGCTCATCGGTGAAAACCAGACGTTCCGACGCATCGGAGCAGAGCAAGTCACCATTGTCCGAACAAGACAACGTTATCTGAGACTTTTTTGCGAATGCTCTCAACTTCAATCGATTCCCTGCACTCTCTTCTCGAATGATGACGCTGGAACCCTTAGTGACGTATTGAACTCTGAGACTCTCGACGGCATTGGTATTCATTGAATCGAATGACGTGCCCGGTTCGTAGACAATGCTCCGCTTGTCGTTGCTAATGGAAATGTCCCCCTTTCCACTCACATCCTGGCCATCTGGACCCACAAATTTGACTTGAGTGAGGAGAACATTCTGATCATCGTTTGCAAGTAGATTGACAGTGAGCGTCGAATTGGACCATGATCCCTTAGCCGCTCGAGCCACTACACCATCATCCCTGTTCGTCACGGTGATTACGATGAACTCCGTCACGAGAGGCCCATAAAGCTCATACCCATCTTGGCCAGGACCACCGGTTAGAGTGTGGCATCCGCGCATCGCAACCAGCGAGTTACTGCCACCACTCGCGTAAACTTCGCATCGACCACCGCTAGCTACGAGCAGATTATCACCATCGCGATGACCCCTAATACTTCGAGTGTAAGCGTTTCCACGAATACTGTCAATATTCTTCAGCTGTAGTCCGAGACCGGTCCCAGTTATGTTTCCAGAACCATGTCCGGGCTGGACGTCGAGATTAATGTCCACCATGTCGACCATCTCAGAGAACTCCATATTAAGCATATTCTTTCCCTCCCATCCATCAATGATGTTATCCTCCCCCGTGAAGCGTTTGATGGAGATATTGTCATCCCCAGCGGTGCCAACGAAGCGCATAAAGGTTTGGGAGTTGTCGATGATGAATCGATGACCTTGGGAAAGATTGGTGGCATCAACGTGGAATGTATTGCCACCAGATTCCGAACTTGTCAACTGAATTGTTTGCATGTTCTTGATGAATACCCCACGATCCACTTTGTTTTCACTTTCAGTAGGCCATGCGTGGCTATTCGCGTCATTTTCGTCACGGTTTGCATTACTAAGATCGATGTCATGATCAAGAAGAAGCATTTGATGCCTTGCATTGTTCCTGTTCGGGCGGGGAGCCGATCTGTTCCCGCCGTTGACAATCAATGTGTTATTCCCTGATCCTCCGATAATGTATTTGCAAATTTCCCACTGAGGAGAATTCGAAAGAGCCATAAGAACCACAGTATCTCCGCTTCCAGTGTACACATACTCATTGTGTCCATATCCGACATCGATTAAGCGAACGTTCTCATCACCGATGACCTGGCAGCTGATGTTGATGTTGTTCCCGGCATTATCCGTGGACAACTCTGTAACATTTTCGATTCCGGATATGGAACCGCCTCTTCGAAAGGCAAACGAAAGCATCGCTTCCAATTTTTTGCTATGGGAGAAAGCCATGCAATGGCGGCCTTCATCATAATGTCCCACAGTCCAACTAATATCGTGCAGGTCGAATGTCGCCTTCTTAATCACTCTGCTTGCATTATCGATATCCCATTCGTCACATGAATAGAGGTATCGCCCATCGGTAAAATAGTCTTTGTACTTTTTGTTGAGCAGGTACCACAAGTATTTGCCGTTCAGATCTTCAGTTGACACGTTAGTTTCCCCTCCTCGACCGAAGATCCTGTCAACAAACTTTTTCGCCACATCTGAACTCGAAGAGAAAGCTGGCTTGTGCATCGGGTTCATGAGTACTTCAAAGTTGTTAATTAGGGCTCCAAGGGCGACGCCCCCGACGCCCTTACTCTGATTCTGCCGAGACAAATCCACATACACGCGATGTATGTCATCCGGAGGAAATACAAGCGCATGAGAGAGCTCGTCATTATTATAAGCGAAGAAGTCTGCAGAGATCTGAAGAGTGTCTATGCCTTCTCCACCTTCTGCTAAACGATCTATACCTGGTTCGAACCTCAACGTATCATCACCAGGGCCACCTATCAACGCATCTATAGATGTCCCTCCGTTCAAGAAGTCGTTTCCTTCACCTCCATAGATTGTGTCGTTACCTGCTTCACCGAACAGCAAATCGTCGCCTGCTAGCCCATATACAGTGTCCGGTCCGACGCCGGCAAGAATCAAATCGTCGTTAAGCCTGCCCTTCAAGATTTCTCCAAGGCTTCCGGAATCCCTAAGCGCAACACGAAGTTCCGGATCATCGCCATCGGCTTTAGCTTTCTCACTGAGCTTCTTCACAATTCTCTCTTTTACAGCGGTATCGTCTGCACCCTCTTCACTGACTCCAACAGCCCTCGCATCAGTCATAAAGATGAAGAGATCGTACCCTTCCGCCTTGTACATCTCTGCTTGGCTATCTATATAGGCCTGAAAACCAGTTGACTGAATGTGAGTTTCGAATGCTTCCCTAAGCTTTTCCTCTGGGGTTCTTGTGTCCACCATGTCTGCGAAAAAGCCAATAACCATATTGACGACGGCGAGAATTGTATTTGCCAAGTCTACTACCAGAGACAATGCAGTTCCAATTCCAGGGATGAAGTCGAGAACCATACTCACTCCATCCAGTGCGACGGATACACAGTCTATACCAGCCATGATCCCATAGACCGCGGCCTTACCGATGTTGCCGCTCCGTCGCGCGTCATCTGCTGCAATCGCGTTCTTAGCGATTGATGATATTCCCATACCAATGGCAAAAGCTCCTCCAACAGCAGACGCGAAACGGAGACCCATGCGAGCAGCTTGACGAGCAGGACCTTTAGCCAAGGCACTCACTTTAGCACTTAGTTTGTGCTGCACGATTTGGCGAATGTTGTTGATGCCATCGCCAATTCCAAGTACACCTTGCGCCGTGCGAAGCCGAGCATTTCGCAAGGTCGTTTGGTATTCTTGTTCGGAGATTTCCTGCTCTCGAAGACGACGCTCTGCATTCTCTATCATGTCATCTCCAGCAGCGATGTCAACGCTTCCCATAGCGATACCGAAACCGCCAGTTACGCCCTGCACTCCACGACCTACTTTGCCGAGGATCTTCTGCGCGCGCAGTTTACCGTTTTGGCGAACTTTTTGCCTCTGCAGTTGAGAGTTGAGCAGGTCAGTTTTGTGCTCCAACCTTTGCTGTGCGGTTTGGAAAGATACGTCCACCTTCTGCTTGGTTGTTTCTGCCACGAGGTCACTGATATCAACCATGAAACCTTTGCGTTTGCGACGGGCCATTTCTGCGTCGAAGTTGTTCCACTGAATCATTTTCTCGTTTTCCTGGATGACCTTTTCAAGTTGCCCATTGTATTTGTCCAGTTTCTCTTCCAGCAGGGTGTACTTCCTCAACGTGAAATCGTTTATGCCGTTCATCATATCAGTGAAAGACTGTGGAAGACTGGCCAAAGCGCCACCAAATGTTGTACCGGCTCCAGATATGTAGTTGCTGAAGCGGACGAGATCTGTTTCGCCATCACTGCTAACATTACCTTTCAGAACTAGACCATTGAGCCCAGGATCATCTCGAAAAGCCACGAAACCGGATGAGTCCGTGCTTTGTGGAACATGCTCGCTAATTTCATGTATGTTTCTTCTTCCTTCTAAGGCCTCTTGAAAGATACCCACGGCAGCTTGCACATCAGCATCCTGCTTGATACTCTTTACGGCAGAAATGTAACCTTCGGGGGCTTCGGTAGTTTTCAAAGCTTCAACGATCTTATCAACTGGACTAAGAGGATCCAATGCAGATTCGTTTCCGTTCATGCCAAATTCCTTGGCGCCCTGCGCAATAGACGAGCCCAAGCCCTTTATGAACTCGCCTTGGGCATTGACATCGAAGATAACAGGGTCAGCCATCGAGAGCAGTGACCAGAGAGTGAGTTGAAGAGAGGCTTAGCAAGCGAACAAGGAAAGACCGAGGCGAAGATTGAGAACGAAGGCGCTTTTGCTGTTGCTTGGATTGTCCGCCATTGCCAGTTTTGGCCGAGCCACTGGAGATGGACAGCTTTTATACTGCCCATCGTGCTGCTATCCGCCAGGTTCCAAATAGCGAGATGCATCCATAACACAGTGAAGTGGGCGAGGTGCAAATCTCCTTCGCGCAAAAGAGAAAGCTCGTGTTACATTCGATCAATAGGAATCGTCGAAACAAACAAAGGGACCAAACTAACAAAGTATCAGGCTCGCACCAAATTGTTTTTGCTCGGATTGAAATCTATTGGGTCAGCACAATAAAGCAAGGGAAAAGGTAGTTGAATGCTCTCGAGTGTGAAGATTCGAGTTCGATTCTCCACTGCAGTTGTCTCGAATGTGCTCTTTTGATTCGGAACCAACGTTATTCGCCACATCTCCTCACCCAAAAAAAATTCGCAGACAGATTACGGCGGAAGTCTCTCCAACGACACACAAAACAATAGCGCGTGAATGCTTGACGAATGACATGAGCCAACTGCAAGTGGTAGTGTCTCGTGTGGCACATAATATGTTTATGTTGTCGATACAAGTTGGGATGTCTCGATTGCGCATTCGATATTCAAAACAATGCTCAGAACACATGTCTCGAGTGTAGAGCTAGCTGAGATTCCAACGAGTTGGAAACTGAGATGAGGAACGAAAGATTAAAACAACGGCAGACATGTTGTGAACAAAGTCTGGACAAGAGGCATGCGTGCCTAGCGTCTTCAACTCCCCAGATGAAGGACTGGAGAATTTAATAGATTCGGTTCTTCCCGCACTTGCCCCGGACGCATAACCCTAACCTTCTTGAGCGCGACGGTAGGCAAGGACTAGTCCGTGGGCACGGACAAAGAGCTGGGCGGGGTCCACTATAACCTAGAAAAAGCGTGAATTTTGTGAACTGGCAAGATCGCAGCGACAGAATGCTCTTCGTCAGAACATGCATCACACGGACGATACATGTTCCTTGTCGTCCTTCAGGCCTCTAGAGCACTCCTTGCATCTAGAAGGACAACCTTAGAAAAACCAAAGGATCACGCCCCGTCCCAGATTATATAACTGGCGTTCTGAGCGTACTACTAGAATAGTTATTCTCCGCTCGTGGAAGCTCAGGCTTTTTAGACTCACAGATTAGAGCATTTAGAGAGCAATCACAGGGTAGTTCGTGGTAATCAGCACTTCGGAGACAACAGACGAAGGTGGCAGTTGCGCGCTCGAGGCCGAACGCGAACGTCGCCGCTTTGCTCCCAACGCTGCGAAGAATGGCGACGTGTCATCGCGAACAGCGCTTACAGCGCATCGATCTCGCCGAGCTGTATGGGGCGTGGCCAGCGCTTGATTTGTTTCGAAATATTTTACAAAAAAGTATTTGCACGAGAAGTGTACGGATCTGCTGATTGTTGCTCTGCTCCAAAATGGCCGGCGCGTTGCACGCCGACCGTGGTCCACTCCGCCCCCCTTGCTGTGCTCAGAACCAGAACAACTGGTCCCTTTCTTCCGTACACGCCCCGACACTGTTCCTCCTGACTCAGCCAGTGCTCCGCCACGCCCTTTGCGCTCACCACGTTTCCCCTTACTTTTGAGTTTCTCCCCCGTCGATTCGCCACCGCCTTCAGACTGATCAGCGCCACCATTCCTGCAAAGAACAGCACTATGCCCCACACACTCCACGTGGGAACCGTCACAAGCTCACCATCCACCGCCATTTTCACGTCCTGCAGCCCATCCATACCGAACGCAGTGATCATTGCACCGCACAGCACCGCCAAAATGGCCAACTCGCGGTTCGTGTGCATTCTGTTATTCCGCCCCATCAAAAACGGCACCGCCTTCAACACACGCAGGTCATGGAACGTGTTCACGCCGTCCACAGCCACCGACATAACGAGCGGCCGCTCGCCGCCAGCGCCCGTGACGTCATCATACAGAGCCAGCACGCTTCGGTTGCCCGCAATGGGCACCAGGCACGTGTGCAGCACCACCTCTTTTCCTATCCACTCCGCTGTGTGCTCGTCGCGTTTCCAGTTCACCGCCGCGAAGCATTCCAAAGCGGCGCCGCCGCTCGTGCGGTAACGTGCCGTCTGCAAAGCCCACGGGCTTTTGTGAGTGGTGTTTCCGGTCAGTGCTCTCTCGGAGCCCGGTATGAGATCTTCGTCGGAGATGTTTGCCGCCACAAAGCTGTACTTGTGCAGAGCGCCGATGGTGACGTCTCCCACCTGGTCGTAGGCCTCTTGATGCTCTTCTGAATGCGTGTCTCGACCAATCATCAGTTGAGAACGGTTCCAGATGGCGGTTTCCAAAATGTGTGCCGCGCGAAAGCTGGATTGCGCGATCAAGGAGGTGGCGTTCACTCTGCCGGAGCGGTTGTGCGGGCAAAGAGCCGCATCGGCCAGATTGAAGAACTCGGGCGAGTTGGTGATGTTGAACGACACAGGCGAGTACCACCGATCATACAAGTGAAAGCACGTCCCCTCCACTCGCTGCAACGCGTGCCGAAGCTGTACAATATGATCCGGCGTGGTGTGCGCAAGCTGAGCTACGTTGGAAACCTGTGTGGAGATTCGAAACGTCTGCGTGCTGGTGGTCCAGATGGATGTGGCGCCCGTGGAGAAATCGAGCGCCATTTCGAGCGCGACGGCGATGGCCACGGTGACAAACAGCGACAAATGAAAACCATTGGAGCGGCTTATACTCACACGCGCGTACGCCGGACAGTAGCGCCCTTCCCTCAGCAGCGTTCTGGACGCGTTGTGACGCATAAACGTGTTGAGCACGATGTCGGCGACGCATCCGATGGTGAGAGAGAACACCACGTACTTGAGCACGTTGAACACATTGGGATGCAGGAACACAATGTTGACCATGTTGGCGGTGCAGTTGCGGGAGAAGCGCTCACAGCACGGCCGTGTGCGACGGCTAACATTGGGGCGGCGAGCACAGTTTGAAGTTTGGTTTCCCGCGACAGCCGTTCCACTGTAAGACAGCCCCCCTGAGCGGTAGCACAATGCTGGTGAGCACGCTGCGCTTCGGCTCGCGTTCGCGACAGCGGCTAAGAGAGACGCGCTGCGCGACGCGCGACGCGCGGAGCACGCGCTTTTGTGGATTGCTCTCCGTGGCGAGGCGGTCGGACAGCAACGCAACGTGGCCAAGCTAATTCGCGCGGCGCTAATTCGCGAGCGCGCCGCGTGTGTCCCGTTGAGCATTTGCTGCTCTCTTGCTGTGCGCCACGCAGGGCTTGGCGTGCGCACAGCCAAACGGAAAGCATGAAGCGAGAGAAAGCGCCGCAAGTGGGCGAGCAGCGCCGAGCACAACAGAGCGCCTGCTGCTTGCACGCGGGGCAATGCACCACGTCACGTGCTTCGCGGGACGTGCTCCCACGCGTGTCTCGGGATGACGCTTTGCGCGTGTAACACACAGCATTTCGAGCCGAACTGGCCGCCTGCGAATGCTTTTCATTCGTGGCCACTGTGCATGCCAACTGGGATCGTCGCCAAAGGTACTCACCGCTTACAAAGCGGCCTGTGTTGCGCAACATGATGTTGTTCGCTTCTACTCCACAATGCGTTGCCAGCGCCGTTCATCAGCAGAAACAGAACTTGCCCAGTGCGTTCAGCTCCAACCGGTGTTCGTGCGCAGCACCTCAAAACAATGGTCAAACTCATGTTTCTGTCGCCCGAACTGTTCAACGTGCTCAAGTACGTCATGCTGTCGCTCACCGTCAGCGTGGCAGCGGAGGCGCTTTTCGATACCGTTCATGCGTACAACACGTCAAAAAAGCTGTTACAAAGCGGTCATGTGTACCCGTCCGACGTGCCGCTTCGCGTGCGCGTGAGACGCGGCATCAAGTTGGTGTCGTTTCGAGAGCGTTGGTTGCTGGTCACCGTGCTCACAGCCATCGGCTTGGAAATGGCGCTGGAGTTTTCGACGGGCGCCGCGTCCACATGGACCACGCGCTCCGATACGTTCCGACTGTGCGTGCAGCCTTCGAGTATGGAGCAGGTTTATCGGAGCAGTCAGGAGTATATCAAGAGAATGGGTAGCGTTTTGGAAAGAGTGGAGGGGACGTGTTATAGTATAAAGGAAGAATGGTACTCGCCTGTGAGCTTCAACATGACCAACTCGTCTACCTTTTTCGCCACGGGAAGAGCTGCTTGGTGCCTTCAAAACTATACGCATCGGGTGAACGCCACACAGCTTATCGAACGATCGTCTTTTCAGGCCTCCGAAGTGGTGCACATGAATCTTTGGAACACTTCTCAACTCCGACTTGGTGGTGGTTTGGAGCATTCGGAAGGTAGCGTTCCCTATGAGCGGGTGGGGGACGTACGAGTTGGCGTTCATGAGAAGTATAGCTATTTGGCAGTCAATTTTAGTAACAAGAGTTATGTAAAAGGATCTACTCGAGCCCTCTCAGGAAACAGCTCGCACGACAACCCGAAAGCATACTTCACAGCCAACTACAGCACGGAAAGCAACATGACGTTTGAGTGCCTCGGGTTCGGAACCTTTTTCAACCCAGCTACGGGTGAACCATGGCAGAGGATAAACCCGTGGATCGAGGTGTGTTTGGTGCCAATTAGCGACGACCGAACGATTCTGGCGTTGTTTGACGACTACGAGGGTCAGAGAACTGAGTTCCAGCTTGTGATGTCAGTGGCATTACACGGCGTCAAGTCGTTCCACGACTTGAGGGTGCTGCGAGCGCTGCCGTGGATGCTGGGAAAACATGAGGGACGACACACGTACCGCGAGCTGGGCGTGTTGGCCATACTGTGTTACCACATGATAACCGGCATTTGCACCGCAGGATTCCGCGACGTTGAGCTGGAATTCGGAGATGAGAGCGTGACGGTGCCGACGTGGAGTGCTTGGGGAATGGTGTTGCTTGCGGTGGGCGTGTGCGTGATGGGCGCAATCACTGTTGTGCTGCGCGCGGAGAGATCGAAGTTGAAGGTGAGTGGCAACTTGGCCACGGCGCACGGCGTGGCGGAGCACTGGCTGTGGCAGCAGGAGCGTTTCGACGCGCTCGGCGGGCAGGGTAGAGTTGTGCTGGTGGCGGACTCTGCGGCGGACGATGAGTGGGCGACGGTGGCAGTGAGACGAGAGGAGCAATGACCTCGGCAGGCGCACCACTTCGGTGCATCGCGTCACCTCTCGTGCTGTACTGTGGTACCGTTGCGCCAACACGTAAATGCACCGCTGTGCCATCGCACACACGCATTCTCTCCCTTCATGCACACCATGATGGTCTGATGTACAAAAGGAAAAGCTGTGCACGTGTCTCTCTGTACATGGTGTATTCATTAGTAATGCCCAACCATTCGATATGACAAGTTCTGGTGCCTTTCCCGAGCAAATCGTCAGAAACTCTCGATGGCTCCCTGACAGGGCTTCACATCCACATATGGTGCTTACATGAGCTGGCACCTTCAGGACGGTGCATGCCCATAGCATTTTGAGCGTTTTCGAGGGTCAAGTGCTAGCACATTATGGTAGCATAAGGAAACTAAATGTGCTTGTACATGTGTCACAAAGTGTCACTCACCACCGAGAAACCTTCTGATGTGACGATTGCGCCAGCATAGAAACCGTAGAA
>JASCIV010000411.1:0-20838 GCA_030374735.1 Gracilaria caudata
TGATGATTTCGGAGAGATATCTGGATCTATGTTGGAATCAGTAACAGCAATCTTTGCTATCCCTTTCGCTTGGTTTGTCACGGAATCAGAAGACATCTCCATTTCACTCTTATCACCCTCCGGAGTTCCAATGGTTACTGGCCTCTCAAGTGCCTCAGGTTTATGATCAGCTTCATGGAAAGGTAAGGCCTCGGCAAGGGCAAGGATGTACGCACTTGTTGTAATAGGATCATCAACAGACTTTCGATGTAGCTTTTCAAGTGTATCCACCGTAGACCCTTCCCCAAGACCACTTGCTACAACTTTTGCTATTTCCATTGGTCTCGTTACGGAGAGCAAAATCTCATATCCTCCAGCTTCAAAGAAGGACTTCAAGATCATCGACTGAGTTCCTCTTCGATGTTCATCAAACAAAGTTCTTTTGATTTCGATGAGTACCCCACGTATGTAATCCCAGGCAGCTATGATACCTGTCTTTCTCATGGTAGCAACTTGAATGTGCCACAAAGGCTCAGCAGCTTTGAGGTGTAGTACGAAAATCCGTCCGATTGTTGCTGATAGAGATCTTGCACGTGCTGCATAAGAAACCGTGCTCCTTGCATTCCGGCGTAGAGTAAGCGTGAGTCCTTTCGAGAGTGTCAGATACAAGTTCTGGACGGCAACTACAAATGTCACAAGCTGCCATGCCAAACCTTTCACTTTCTGTCGATAGAACGTCTTTATCGATGGAGGTACCGAGAAGTTCTTGCACGCTTCTTCGAACACTTTGCTCTTGGACACGGCGGTACCAAGAAGCTTGTCTACATTCCCAACGTACCTGTTCAGAGATGAAGGCTGAAGGGATTTCATCGACGGATTTGCTGCTGCTGTGACTGCTGCAATCGTGAGGTCTCCTTCGTGGTCACTAAGAACTAAGCCTGTATACGCCATTGCTAAATGATATCTTGCAGCTCGCTCAACAGTGGATATTACCGTTGCAACCTCTTCACCCCCACAGCTGCCCCAGAACGTTGTTGTAGACCCAAGGGCTCCCCGAAGGAGACCATTCAATAAGACGACATCAATTCGAAGTATCCTAATATTGGTCCTCAGATCTTCTCGGTGCCTGAAGATGTCTCTATCTATGACCTCGGCCTGTTCGCCTTCTTGGGAAAGATCTCCATCTTTGCGTTCAATTACCACTTCTTCTGGAAGCCATACATCGCCAAGATTTTTTGCAGCCTTCAACACTTTAGATGCATCCTCCAACATAACAGAGAATAAAGCTTTGAGTACATGTGATGGATGACGGGAGTTGATTGCCCGAAGAGATACGACCAATGAAGCTAAAACAGTATTTGGTGTAGGATAATGTCGGGAGAAGTTTTGGCCATCACGGACGGCTGCTTCTGCGGACGCGTACGCCGCAGCTTTCCGCATCCGTATCATATCTTGGAGACCAGTTCCCTTCACAAGACGCTCTTGGTGTTCAGGACTGTTTTGAGACAAACCAGCAAGCCTGTAAGAGTTATTAGCAACGGCTAGTTTCATTTTGTCGAGCAGAATCTGTTCAAATGGTGACTTAATGCCATCACCGTATACACACATGTTCTTGGATCCCGATTTTGACTCAGATGCTACTGCCCCCGTCACCATCTTCTTCTCCGGTTTTCCTTTCGCACTCAACGCTCGTCGTGAATCCCGATCATCCAAGTCAACGAATTCCGCTGATTTTCGTATGTATGCTTCCATCGCTTCATTCCCGCTTTCGCGCAAGGCGTCAACATGTCTGACAAGCTCGTCAAGACCATTACCAACGTGAACTGGAATATCACCATGGAGTGCCCGCGTATAAAACGGAGTTGCAAGACGAAGAAGGTAATCTTTCAACGGGAGCAGGGACACGATGATAGCTCGAGCTTTAGGTGCAAGGCACAGAGCTGCCAAAAGATTAGGAATGCACTTGATGGCTTCACCGCAGGGAGGCAAACCCGCCTCAATAGATCTTAACACGGTTGTAGCAATTCCAGCGTCGACCAACTCAACAGTGGCTGTGGGCTCTGCGTGAGCTATATTTGTTGTGACGGATGCAGCAGACTGAAAAAGACTTCCGCCGTAATGGAATGGTTGTCCCATTATCTTTCGAAGCCCGTGTGGGAGTCTAGAATTCGCCACCAGTTCTCTAACTTCGTTTCCGCCTGAACCAAGAGCTGGGATCAGCAGTTGATGCAAAGAACGTAGTAGAGACCATTGCGAGTGAGGAAGTTGTCCCCGTGAAGTTGCGCTTGAGCTTGGCGGTTGATGTTCAAGCGCCTCCGCACAAGTCATCTGCTTCTCTCTAAGAAGCTTATAGAACTCTCGGGACTCACCACGTCTTTGCAAGGCAAGGACTTCAACTTTTTCGTCTTCATTGGAGAAGTCGGTGCCTTTGTTAGCGTCCTCGACACCAGTCTCTGAAGCTATTCGATCAGCTATCAGCGTGAGGCCATTTTGCTCCCTGAAAACCTGAGTACCAGAACTGTGAGTGGAGCCTTCTATTATTGCCTGCATAGCTCTGATTGCCCTTGTCACAACTCGCGAATGATTCAAATCCCGATCGCCAAGTAGAGGAACAAGGATGTTAAGCACACCAGATGAAGTAAATGGGCTTGCGTTCGATGCACTTGTTGGAATGGCAAGGGAATGTACCAGCGCAAGGAGGGCTTCAGCAACTTGAAAACGTTCAGCTCGTGATCTGATTCCCACACATTCTGAAGCAACAGACAACGCATTCGCTGGTGTTGCCCGAAAGCAGTTCGCGGAAGTTTCCGAATCCTTCTCTTCCATTCGTCGACTTGCTTCCCGATCCATATTGCAATCCATGGCAGACGGATCTTCATTCTGTGAGCAATCCAGAATGCTCCGAATCTCACTACGCAGCAAAGTAGTCAAAGGCCCATGATGAGCATCTAGACCTGTAACCATTAGAACGACTGCGAGTCTCCGACGATCAGAACCAAACGCATTCAGAAGCCGAATGCATATACTCCGGAAACACAAAGGAATATCATCGAGACCATCTTTCGCTTCCGCTCTTGCCACAGTGATTACATCTTGTAAGAGCTCAGTTTCTCTGGCAAGGTCACGTTTGCTAGGATTCATGGGGTGAAGAAGAAACAGGGTTGCAAGCGCATACATTCTCAAGATAGACGCTTCTATCCTTCCAACGCGACCAAGACTGAACGATCGTGCCCTTCGATACGCATAGAGTAAGGAAAAAAGCTTCGTCTTCGGAATCCCATGCTTGCTCGCAAATTCTGTGAGAAGCCATCTTTCATCTCTCCTGAACGAAAGGACATCCTCAATAATAACTGAGGTCATGGTTCCTACAGTAGAAACAGATGGTTCTGCTCGCTGGGAGACGGTGTCCGGCGGTTTCGATGGTGGCAACGGCAAAGGTGTTGAAGACGATGGACGTGCATTACCACCTCCATTTGCGCCCTTCCTTCCCACAGGTTCATGATTGGTAACAGGCCATTCCCATCGAGCTCTTTCAAGTGTTAACGTATCTGAGGAAGACCCGGAAGAAGACTTCGCGTACTTGAAGTGAAGCTGCTTTCCATCAGTGGGCAAGGGTTTATCTGTATTCTTTCTGCAGCACTCCACTAGACCCAGTCCTCGTTCTCTGCCCCCCCAACCAATAGAAATATCCATGAGACGTTGGATAAGTTCAATTGTGACCCCAGGGCGCGAAGTTCTAAACTTACCCGACTTTTGATACAACAAGTGCAAAATTTCCAGCGAGAGCAAGACAATCGCTGAATGACCATCAGCCAGAAGTGCAGTTAGGTGCTCTACCGAGTTGTAAACATGTCTCGAATCATGTGATGCATTTCGAATGAGTTCGCGAGTTTGTCGAAGAATCAAACGCACACAGTGAGCAGAAGGAGTGAACAAAGCCGCGGGACCTTCTGTGTCTGGAGTTCCATTGCTTTCAGGTGTCTGCGCAGATTCTGATCCTGTTTGAACTCCTTTCACGGCGTTCTTCGAGTCGGGTCCTGTTGTTAAAGTTGCTAGTTTAGACGGATCATTTGAAGTCAGAAACGAATTAGTTGACCAGGGTTGAGTTGGTTGATCTGAAGCCTGATTGGGGTTCTTTGCTTGGTCCTTTGACGCAACATTTGATTCCTTTTTGAAAATATCATGTTCCGATATATAGCGTTCTAAAAGCTGATCGAAGCGGTTTAGTACCTTGTACCAGTTCGTAAGATTTCTTCCCTCAGGCCGTTCAAAATGATTTGAAGAATCGAAGTCCAATACAGCCTTGATGAGCGCCTCATCGTCCGGTGCGTTGACTACTCGTGAGATCGTATCTTGCAGGAACGGGACCTTTGAAATGAGAATAAGAACAATGTAAGTGTACCGATCGGCCAAAAGAGTTTTAAGACAGTTAGAATCGCGAAAAGTGAGCCGCTAACGAGGGATTGCTTGAAAGGGAAGAAACGTACTGGTGCCAAAGGTCTTCTTGGCTTAACAAGGACCATGCTTGGTGGGCTTCACTATTTTGCTGACGGAAAGGTTATACGTGACGGTTTAGGACGTCAACCTCGTGTATTGCGCTCCGTTTGGCGTTAGTAGAAAGCTTCGTTGCACGTTCGACTCATAGATCAAGTGACCAGGCGCTGTTTGTTTGACTTCAAACCGCGTACACCAGAACCTGGAGCGTTCTACGCAGAGCGTTACCGCAGGGGGGAACCTAGAAACGCAGCGAAGGCGGTGTCTGCCTCGAGCACTCTGCTCAACGACTGCAGAGAAGCGAGTTATGTTGAAGCCGTGCCGGCGGTCACAGTGATATGGAACAGCAATTTTACCAAAAGGCGAAATGGCCCCTCGCGTTGCCGCGCCACAGAACGGTGGAACACAGGGCAACATTTTGATCTCCAGCTCAAACAAGTTGACGGCAACTACTGTAAAGCCTACATAAAAAATCATCAAATATGGTAGCTATTCGAACGCGTGGAGTGCACGTGTTCGGTGTTCGATCACCGAACTTCGATGCCAATGATGATGACAGGGCTTCAAGACTTGGCAGAGATTAGTTCAGGTTGACATTGTTCCTGCATGAAGTGGTGCGCACCTTCTGGCACACCTTTACGGTGAAGTTCACCAGACTGGTCATTTGTCCCAGTCGGCTAGTCCGTATCCAGCTGGGGAGCAAGAACCCAAGCAAGGCAATAGATTTCCTTGCATCTCTTGGGACAAGTTTTATATACGAAGGTACTACGAATAATATACGAGCGGCAGGAGTCAAAATGTCAAGAAAGCGCTCCCTCATAGAGATGTCCCTTTCGTACTGATGCTCAGAGTTGCAGAGCGATAAGCATCGAAAACGCACTGTTCATTATGCGACGCTCAGTATCCACCGACCAAGCAGAGGGAAGACCGTAGTACCACGCCGCTCGTTCGCCTCCCTCTCGTCCTCCTTCTCTTATCACATCGGCCGTTCCGACGTAGCCCATCACATCCTGGCAATATCCAACGATCCAAGTGGCGCCGGCTTTCTTCAACTCACGGCAATACCCTACTGTCGGCTCTCCACCCATGAACACAATTCTAATATCGCCCAGTCGCCACACCCCAAGTGGGAACGGATAAGTGGCCTCCGTCTTTCCGTCATTTGCGATCCCCTTGGCTTGCAAAAGATCTGCCGCCCGTCTCTCTACCGCGTTTTTTGATCGCCCTCGCACGGAAAGCTCATATGCGCTATATCGCTTCGCAAATTGCAGGTCTACGTATGCCTCGTTTGTAACAGCGGCGGACCTTACTTCTGTACCACTCCTATAAACAGCTTGCAGAATGCTGTTGACTAAGTTTGATCCATGATGCTGCAATAGCTGCACATTTCCTCGTGGGTAAATGTTTTGGTCACCACCGCAACTAGCAAGGAAGAGCCACGTTCCTCCAGTCTCGTCCTCAAGCTTTTTCGCCGTGTAGCCAGGATAATCGCCAGAATACTGATAGCTTGAAGTAAGGATCGTCGCATGTGCCGCCACACCAAATATCCCGGCAACAATTCTACTTCCTCTTGCAAACCACATGACAGGAACTTGATCTTCTGTCGTTCCCCTCTCACCGCGAAACTCCCTCTCTAGCACTTGGCGTCGATTGGTCGCGAGCCGAACCGTGGCTTCGGAATACGATACTGATACGGTTTCCTGTCGACCTTCGATACATTCCCTTATTGCTTTCAATACTGCTAGAGTCAGCGCTTTTGTATATCTTGAAACCTTTTGATGCTCCATCTCATCACGGGGCATAAGAGGAGCGAGATTCCCGCCCACCACCGGACCGGAATGCGTATGGGTTGCACACAATCGGATTCGATCTCTAGAAATGCCGAACTCCCTTTCCACTTGTCGTAGAATGGAGACAGAGAATTCGCGATCGAATCCAATAACATCAAGAGATACAATCACGAGGGGTAGCGACTTTATACGCCCAGTTTGATTCCGAATAGCTATCGCTCGAACATATAGAGGGCAATCAGGATCTAACGGCTGAGTGCTTTCTGCTGTGCGATTCCGGGATGCAAAACCCGATAACCAAACTGTTTCCGACGGGGTGATGTCCACTCGCGAAACGCTAGCGGTCCATGTGTTTTCTCCATTGGGCTCTCTAACATTTGGACTCGCCAGGAGCACAAGACAAAGAACAAATGTAGTTATCGCGGCGAGTAGTATGCTGTTCTTCAGAAACAGTCTCTGCAAGAAGAATAAGACATCACGTTTGCAGCGGTGGAAGAGCTCCCTCATTCGCGACTTTTTCCGATTCTGATGCAACCCTCTTCCCCCCGGACGGTTCATACCATTCGGAACCAATCGACCACCAGAGGTCTTGTTTCGAATGCTTTGTCGAGTCACTTGAAAATAGGTCACGCGTGTTGGTTCGGATTATGCTTCTTGTCTTCGCCTCATTGTTCTCATCGGAAACCGTGCAAGACAAACCAGCTGCATAGAGTGAAAGAATAAATGCCACTATCGCAGCCTGCAAGAAGAGCCGGGCATTCTATGCTTCTTTGCGCATATTAACTCCTACAAAGTAAAGGGTTGATAGTTGGCAATCTGGCCTTCCTAGCGATCGAAAACTCTACGAGAACTTCGAAGACAGTTCTTTTGCATAAATGCTTCGTTAGAGAACACGACATCACATGGCGCTTACGTATACGATGGCGACAGTCCTTCATGCAAAATAAGAGAAACCCCGACTGGTATACATTATTTTAAAGCCCCATTCGTACGGTAGATATGATATTGCTTGTTTTTATGAGCGCATGGCATTAGAAAAAAAGAGATCATTTCAATGTAAGCTGCCAACAGGTCAGTGACCGTCAGTAATGTCATCAACGGAGCATGCCTTCTGTCGAAGGCAAGCATTGAAATTTGCTCTCGCATTCGGAAGCGATGCTCCTCCGCCACTGATCGCTACTCCAACCCCCTTCGGTTGATAGCACTTCGCAACACCTAAACTTTCACGCCTTCTTGACCTCTCACGTTTGATTTCCATCTCTGAGCTTCTCGATCCACGTCATAATGGTGCAGTACTGGCGCGCGGCGGGCATGACCTATCTGAAGTACTCAACTACATGTGCAGAACTTGTTCGCCAGGCCTTGAAGGAACCAATCCGTTCCCAAGTTCTCAATCGTGCCGGCTACGCCATGATCAGAGGAGATTGGGATAAGGGAAAGATCGTTCAAAGAAGTAAGTGCTTCAAACAGTTCATTCCTTTCTTTTCACGGTCAACGATATGCAGGTTCGCACCAAAACTCTGCGTTTCATTGAATTATAGAGTTCACTGACTAATGCGAATCTCGACCGCGCGTTCTCCCACCATCGCATATCGTTTCGATATGGCTCTTTTACACTATTAGCACTGATTGAACCAGGGGCTCAGGCAGAAGTGGCCGCCGCCGTTGCCAAATAAAGCGCTTCGCGTCTTTCAACGACTCTGCTTGAAAGTCTCACATGAAGTTGTTCGTTACTCTTGGTTAACACATGCGCCCTTGTTTTACGTTTTAAAATGTTAGACGGCTTCAGATTGTTCTGTAGGTACCGATGCAATTCCCATCTCAACAACGGCTTCATTACAACGACTGCAAAGCAATGGGTGATCGATATGGGCACCAACTGTGTCGTCATAGTGCCAACACCTATCGCACTTCGGAGCTATTGACCTATCTATTCCTACAACAAAACGCAATTTCCCATTGCTTTGATCCACGTTAACGTGCGTACACTGCTTGACCCCATCTGCATTTGGAGCGACCTCGACGTCTGAAACGATAAATGCTCGCTTCAAACTATCCACGTCATTGGGGCATGCCACCATCTTTTGCAAAGTTGCAGCATCCCGTGGATCAGCGGCAAATATTTTCACAGACGCTTCCATTGACGCACCGACAGTCTTTGCTGCTCGCGCCGCCTCCAAAACCTTGTTAACGGCATCCCGCGCTTCGAGTACAACTCCCCAGTCATTCATAACATCTTCATCCACATCTATCCACTCAGGTCGGCGCTCAAACCATCCAGCCTCGTAAACTGATGACGCTTCCCGAAAGCTAGGGTTCATAGAGTTCGGGGCATACGGCATGTTCTGCCAAAGATCCTCAGCAGTGTGTGACACTATAGGAGCGAGAGCGCGTGCGAAGTTTTCCAGCATCGATGCAATTACTGTTTGACACGACCGTCGTCTAAAGGAATCTGGGGCAGAAATATACAACCGGTCCTTAGCGATGTCCAGATAAAAGTTCGATAAGTCAACCACAGCAAACCTCTGCAGCGCTTGATACACTTTGAAGAATGAAAACGAGTCGTAGGCGGCTTCAACTTCGTCTGTGAGGGTCATCATTCTTGACAATATATATCTGTCCAACGAAGGCAGAGAGTCGTAAGGCACCTCGCTTTCACTAGGAGTGAAGTCGTGAATGTTCCCAAGCATATATCTTAATGTATTTCTAAGCTTCTTGTATACATCGGCCACTTGCTTGAGGATTGAAGGCCCGATCATGATGTCAGAACTGTAGTCAACAGATGAAACCCATAAGCGAAGAACGTCACTCCCAAATGGAGGCTCCTTCTTCTTGTTATTACCTCCAGAAATAACCGTCAGAGGGTCGATAACGTTACCAACGCTTTTGCTCATCTTGATTCCTTTTTCGTCAAGGACAAAACCGTGCGTAAGGACCTTCTTGTAGGGCGCCTTTTCCATCGTTGCGACAGATGTCAGCATAGAACTTTGAAACCACCCTCTGTGTTGATCGCTTCCTTCCAAATACAAATCAACAGGGTACGACAACAATTTCCTCTGTGAAGCTACAGCAGCCCATGATGAGCCGGAATCAAACCACACGTCCATTGTATCACGTCCTTTTCGAAGATTGCGACCTCTGTATCTCTCTGGAAGTAGCTCATCAGCTTCTAGCTCCCACCAGGCATCTGTGCCACGTTCACGGATTATCTCCTTTACGTAGTCCACGATTTCCTTAGACATCAATGTTGTGCCTTCTGTATCATCGTAGAACACTGGAATCGGAACACCCCATGCTCTTTGTCTTGATATGCACCAGTCGCCCCTACCCTCGACCATCCCTCTAATCCGCTTGATTCCAGAAGCCGGAAACCAATCGACATGTTCTATTGCCTTTAGAACATCCTCACGAAACCCATCGACTGAGATAAACCATTGCTCTGTGGCGCGGAAAATTGTGGGTTTCTTCGTTCTCCAGTCGTAAGGATACTTGTGGGAATAGCTTTCCTCCAAAAGGAGAAAGTTAGCCACATCGAGGGCATCTAGTACGGCCTGATTTCCCTCACCAAGTACAGGCATACCAGTAAAACGCCCATTAGCTGCTTCCTCCGTGAATTTTCCAGCGTCGTTAACCGGGGAAACTATATCGAGACCCTCTCGGAGCCCAGTCTGGTAATCTTCCTGACCATGGCCAGGTGCTGTGTGAACGAGCCCAGTCCCAGTTTCGGTCGTGATATAATCACCACCCTCGACAACTTTACATACTTTGTTCTCCTCTAAGGGATGAGTGTATTCAATTCCAATGAGGTCATCCCCTTTCACAACGGACAAAACTTTGACACCACCCTCCTTTCCGAGTTTTGAAGAAACGGCCTCCACCAGATCCTTCGCTACTACAACCACTAAGTCCGGTTGCTTGGGGTGCAGTCCCGTGACTAAGGCATAGTCAAGCGCAGTGTTGACTGCAATAGCGCGATTTGCAGGTATGGTCCAAGGCGTGGTGGTCCAAATCGACAAGGCAAGCCCGCTGGACGAATTCAGCGCTTCTGCTATAGATTTTGGAGCATTTTCCGGTTCCTTCGTAGCTTTAAACGCACAGTAACAACTTCGTGATGTGTGCCCTTCTGGATACTCCAGCTCTGCCTCTGCCAGAGCGGTGCGACTTGACGGTGACCAGTGGACTGGTTTCTTTCCGCGAAATACATATCCCTTCTCGTACATGACTCCAAATACTTCCATTTGTGCAGCTTCGTATTCAGGGTTTAGAGTCAAGTACGGGTCGTCCCAATCGCCCCAGACACCGAACCGTTTCATGCCTTGGATATGATTCTCTATTGTTTTCAGAGCAAAAGAGCGAGCTTTCTTTCGCAAATCAACGGGAGTAAGGCTCCTTCTTTCACTTCCTTTGAGGCTCTGCAGAACTTTGAGTTCTATTGGTAGTCCATGAGTATCCCATCCTGGAACGAAAACGGCCTTCTTTCCTTTCATAAGCTGGTATTTGTTTATGATGTCCTTCAAAATCTTGTTCAAAGCATGCCCACAATGCAGTGGTCCGTTGGCAAATGGAGGCCCGTCATGTAAAACGAACGTATCTCCAGGATTCTCGCGCGACAGCCTTTCGTACACAGAGTTCTCGCTCCAAAATTTCTGAATCTGAGGCTCTTTCTTTGTCGCATTCGCTCTTTGCTCAAAAGTGGTTTGCGGGAGGTTCACTGTCGCAGAGTACGGGCTGACACCCTGACTGCGTTTTCGAGTCTGCTTTTTTCCAGCCTCTTCTGCTGCAGTAACAACAGAGGCGGTGGCCACTCGACGACTACGTCCATGGTTTTGAGGATTTGGAAAAAGCCTAGCTTGTCTTCTGGCCAAAGGTACTGCCCATCTCGACGCAGCCAGTGCCGCACCGTGCCACGCGCTGACAAAAGCAATTCTGTCCATTTTGGTAGAAAGGTATTCTATTCACATCGAAGAGCTATCTTTCTGATGAGATCTGGAATTCGTGTGCTCAAAGATTTAAGCAGTGATAACGGGAATCAGCCATGAACGCTGACCGGAAGTTGTTAAATAAGAAAGCGGTGGCAAGTGACGAGCTCGACTGATCTCATCATCGACGGACAATACATTCCCTTATTATTATGCTACTGAGCATGAATCAATTAAGGATTTTATTAAAAAATTTTAATTTTGCAATTTGCACGGAAGAGCAAAATACATTTCAGATTCTGCTGCTCTCAGGGAGTTGTTCCAAACCATAAACAGTCTTTCAGTGACGGTATGCAACTTGAACAGAGAAGCGGACTGTACAAGATAGAAAGAACCGACTCTGTTCGAACCTGTAAAGCTTTTCAAACGGAACTTGATGTTGCGGCTTTGTATGCAGCGTCACACCTCAAAAAGGAAGCCCGTATACACACTTAGCAAACTCGTTTTCTTCATCTGAAAAGTTCGAACTGTCCCCGTCATTGAAAAGTTACTCGCCAAAATCCGTGCACACTGAGCAGCAGAAGGGAGCCGTGAAATATATCTTGCGGTTGAAGAGTGGAAAAGATGGGAAGCGATGGTTTCTTGACTGCGAAGGCGATATCAAAGCGAATCAAAGCGAAGGGTCTTGGACGCTTGAGATGGTACTGTCAAATGTGTGAAAAGCAATGCAGAGATGAGAATGGTTTCAAATGTCATACAAAGAGTGCTGGACACCAGCGTCAGCTCACAATGTTTGCAGAAAACCCATCCGACTATATAAACCGTTTCTCTGAAACATTTCGCAAAGAGTTCTTGCTCGTTCTCCGACAAAGATATGGTACGAACTTTGTTCATGCAAATACCGTCTATCAAGAGTATATTAAAGACCGAGATCATGTACATATGAATGCCACGAAATGGACCACTCTTACTGCATTCGTAAAAGAATTAGGAAAGGAAGGTCATTGTCGCGTAGAAGACAGAGAAGATGGCTGGTGGGTAGCATACCTTGCAAGAGAGAGCTTTGAAAAGGAGAGACGGGCAAAAGAACTGCGTTCGTACACTCTAGAAAGCGAAGAAAGAGCCGCACTGCTTCTGCGAAATCAAGTCAATCACGCTAGGAGCACAGGAGGAACCCGAAGAAAACAAAGCGATAATGAAGAATTTGAAGTCGTGGATGCAAAACCTGTAAGCATCACGTTGTCGAAAAAGGTTGGGAAACGGAAGCTTGTCGACGCCCCACCAAACGCTCTTAAATCCCACTTTTTCTCAAGGAGCGATGAAAACGAATCATCAACAAAGAAGAAGCGAATACAGTCAGGAAGATGGACTGGATTTGAGGAAGCGGAATTCAAGATTGCTAAGACAGAGGAATTCGACTCGAATGACGAAAAACAGCCATCGAACGCGGAAGGTTCTGGAGCTGAAGTACCATGGGTTCATGTAGACACCCTTGTTAAGATAACCAACAAGGAACTTGCGGATGGTGCGTTCCTTGGGAAGAAAGGAAGAGTTGTGAAAATTATTGACGGCTTCGGAGCAAGAGTACAGTTAGCAGATTCTGGAACAGTTCTTGAATTGGACCAGGACGACCTCGAGACCGTGATTCCAAAACCGGGGGGTATCGTTTACCTGCTACGTGGTATCTATCGTGGACAAAAAGCGGTTGTGAGGTCAATAGATATAGACAAATTCAGCGTGCGCGTAGAGCTTCTTGACACCCATGAAGAGCTTTCAGGAATAGAGTATGAGGCGGTGTCTCGGGCAGCTTAAAAGCTTGGAAATTGTGGGACCACTACTATGCCGTAACGAGCCTAGTACACCCATAAAGAGATTACACATGTATGTATATAACATGACGAACAACGAGGACAACAAAACATCATTGTAAGTGGTATTCTGTTCATTCATTGAAATAAGCAGTCTACGTGGTATCCCTAGGGATCAGCGTTCCGAGTTTTTGACGTTACCCTTTCAAGAACCATCAACGCCCTTTCCGAAAGATATCGAAGCAGGTGGTCGGAGTTGGATTTTTGGACGCCTGTTGAATAGAATGATATCAGCTGCGCAAATTTGGCTTTGTCAGACTGAGACTCGGGAAGTGGCATATCGTATTTTCGCTCTTCATTGCCAATGGTATCATTCTTATATTCCTCGAAATCGATCTGTTCAGGAACGTACGGTTCTTTCCTAACATCAAAGCCGTTATTAGCAATCAAAGAAGCTACAAATGCTTGAGTTCCCATATTTTTGAAAGCCGTGTCAAGGCAAGCCGCCATGTTTTCATTGAAATCACATACTTGCGGATGCCATTGATGTAGTAGGTTCGGTTCTACTGATCGAAATATAGTGTAACTCCAAACGTCAGCAAACTCCGAGTACAAGACAATATCTTCCTGGCCCCATCCTACAAGCTTCTTTCGTCGGTATTCCGTAGCCCACACGAATCGACTTTTAAAATCGCTGTTGTAGACACATAGCATTCCGTATGCCCCGCTCCGCCAATAGCCGTGTTCCCTAGACACTGTTGTTCCGTACGGATACAGGCTGTACAAAACTGGGAAGTAAACTTGACGCCCTTTTTCAGTATTGAACCTGCAGTTGCCAAAAAACTCTTTGTGGATTTCAACGTCAACATCACAAAAGAAGAGCAAGGCCTCTGGCGGAACATGGGTAGCTCCTTCATACAAAGCCTGAGCTCTAGAGAAGTTACCAATCTTATCACCTCTACTTTCGACAATCTGAAGAATGTTCCCTTCAGACAAACTTCCGACAGTGATATTGGCGTTAAGTTGTTTCAAGAGAAGTTGAGCCCCTTGAACATGCACTTCGCCTCCAAAAATCGATAATACGACTCGTATGTTGGCACCTTCATCGAGTAACCTTCTCACATTGACGAAGAACTTCCGAAGCATGTCGGCACGTCCTGTGTAAGGCACAATAACATAAACGGGATCTTCGTCAGGCAAAATATTGTCATTCAATGCAACATCACAAAACTTCTGAGTGAAACCTCTACGCAACGTAACTGATGCCTTCTTCTTGAAGATTACTGAAGTCTCGGCATCGCTCTGTTTCCTTAGAGAGATCAAACTGTTCAGTTTGTACTCCAAACCCCAAAAAGGATTCACGCGCGCGTAAGTGTTTCCAACCGTAAGGTCGACGAGTTCCCATTCCGTGTCATTCTTGTAATGCCCATCGAGGACGGTGTAGGCTAGAGTTTTTGTAAGGTTTAACTCGCTGAGCCATTGTTTCCGGCAAACAACAGCAGGACATGCGAAATCGCTTTTCTCCGTGTAGTACCATTCGTTTTGAACAAGACTCCAAACGGTGGCATTGTGGCCACGGCGGTCCTTGACGTACTCATCTCGATAAAAGCAAACCTCTTCTGAGGGGGACCAATGATCAATTGAACACGGCTGAGGTCTGCAATCCTGCGAACTCCCAAAGAGACCAAACCGTCTTTGCTTCGGTGCCACAGATTGTGTTCCCGGTGTATCCACGGACGTTACCTGCCTGTCCTTGATGAAACTTTTCTTTTGATATCCAGTGTTGTATTGGGTCCATGAATGCCCAGTTGAAGATGAGCGGCGTTCCAGGAGAGCTTGGTTCCTGGCCGCGAAAGCGATACATAGGAAAGCAAGCACAAATGTTTGCGATAAAGCAATGCATAATACAAGATTTCTTCGGGTTGCTAGTCTCGGTCCTAAGATGAGTTGTAATTGTTTTATCCATCGCTGACGTTCTTTCGAGGCTCGTTTAGATGACTCGGTGCTAATCGATGCAGTTCTGCTTGTCTTTGGCATCATGACCGTCTGTCCAATTTACTCGGGAGAAGAGTTTTCCCTCCCAAGGAAGAACACACACCGGAGTGAGAACTGGCATCGGTGCCATATGCAATGGTAGATGACTAGCCCCTAAAGTCCCAGCCATGCGGCCCGGCCTGCGTCCAGGATTTCTTTGATGAGTGCACAGCGAGCTAAACGTCTTGATCGCGGTGCGATAATAGGACGATTTTAAACCATTCAGGTGAAGTTTAATTATGTCCTCGTCGTTAGGTCGCTCCGGTCGCTCCGGTTCAAAACAGTTAACTCGCTATCAGTTCTAAGCGTCTCAAAGAGTCCTTGAGTTGGTCGCGCCGCTTCTTCAGGGTGACCCGGACTTCGCGGATATTCGGTTTCTCTTGAATGAGCTCATTCAATCTTCTATGATCATCGAAGTCTTCGGAAAGCTCGCGGTAGAAGAATTTGTGCACTTGATAAATGAGCTTGTCTCTAACAACCATTGGAATTACATCGAATAACCGTCGCAATGCGACCCGAACATACATATAGATTGACAACTGCAAGTTGTAGTGCCCATCTTCGGGTGAATTGCTTTCAGATGAGGCCCACCGTTGTAAGAAATCCTGATCGATACCAGCCGCGGCGACCTCATTATAGAGCTCCAGTGGCTTCAGTTCCGTAGATCTTGGGCTCTCAGAGCCGCTCCCATCTGATGAACTGGGTTCGGCAGGGTTTTGAGATTCACTCAATTGGCCATTCCTCATGTTTTGCACAACGATTCTGGTCTTCCTTATGATGTCTAGGTAATCGGCTGCCTGGGTGAATGGATTCGATGACTCTGCGACGATGAGGGAATTAGTCACTTCCAAAGCTTCTCGCCTGGCCTTTCTCAAGATTTCGTCTACTTTCTCGACCAGGGCAATCTGCAGTTTTGGATACAGCTGGCCAGCTTCAGTTGACGCCAAAACCCTCTCGTACACAGAGAGCATGTACGCTTTCACTTGATTGACAAGGTCCCCGACGTTTTTCTCCACCAACCCGTTGAAGAGTAACTTCTGCACCTGATCATGCAAGACGGGGTGATCAGCTTGGAAATTTGGAAGTGTGTGTCCAATCGATTCTGAAACAGCTTGAGCCACAACCTCTTTGTAGTGGCACCCCAAGTAGTGTGGTAGGTCCTTGTTGATTTGGTTCCCGAAAGCAACAAGTTTCTCATATGTTCGAGCAGCCACATTACATTCTTTATCGCGAACCTTTTCAGCGCGAATGAGACTGGTCATTGTGTCTTGGACACTGCTAAGGGTGGATCTGAGAATACTGCGCTGTTCACGTTCTGTTTCGGGGACTTTTCCCATTGACTCAAGTTCCGAGTCTATCTTTTGAATTTTATCGCGTACCGCCTTCTTTGTCTTGGGGATAAACGCATCCACGAGCTCGCTTTGTAACTCGACAATTTTCCTCGTCAAAGCCATGTAGCCCTTTTGACTCGGGCTAAGTTGTTTGAGCAGGGAATGATTAGCAAACATGTTTCTTTCTGCCTCGTCTATATTTATGTTTTCTTCACCTGGTCCCCTGTTACGCACTGCAACGAATCCCAGCTTCAGCTTGATGTCGTTTGGCCCGGTCATTCTCATTTTGCGCAAGAAGTATGAACTCTCAGAAACCATGTCGCACTTGGTGACAACCCCTATTGTTCGGTTCCCCTCCTTATCACACTCCATTGCAATCTTGAGGGCTTCGGCATTTGAAAAGTCTTCAATGGCCGGAATGACAACAAGAATTACTGTGTTGGGATTACTTACATACTGACGAACCATGGACACGGTTTCTTCATGGATATCGAATTTTTGGTTCTTCGGATCCATGTACGTTATGCCTGGGAGGTCAATCAAGCTGAAAACAGGTCCTTCCTTACGAATGTACCGTATATACACAGGTTCATTTTTGACAGAAAACTGGCTATTCTCCACGTCCATGGTCATGGCCGTTATTCGGTTCTCTAACACCGCCATGGACTCGCATTCAAGCGCATTTCTAAACGCCGCGTCCCGTGAAACATAAATGCGCGAGCCATTGACATTAGGATCTGTCTGCAGACTTACTATGGCAGGAAGACGAGTGCATGTGTTCTCCGCTCTTGGAAATGACACACCCGTTAGACGTTGAAGCACAGATGATTTTCCAGCTGATTGAGCGCCGACCACAACAATGCCGGGGCATTCAATTTTTTCTTCGGCTAGTTCGGAGCGAAGTTCTTCGATAAGACCAAGTTTCTGTCCAAGGTGACGGTTGTATTCATCATCGAACTTGCTTCGAACTTGAGGCATAGTTGAGCCTCTAAATTTGGAGAATACAATGATGAACGTGAAGGATAATCACTTGTTAAAACACTCGATAAGGTGAGAAAGTTGTATGACACATTGAGGCACAGTCAAAAATGACGACTGCTGTGCAAAATGAACAAGCAAAGGCCGCAGCCACGAATTGGATCTTGGCGTGCGTAACCGAACTGGCTATCGTTACACTGAGGCTTGTAGAGAGGTTCAATTCGTTTCGAGAGGTTTGCTTACGTAATCACTGCGCAACGGCACAGAAGCACTTGGAACAACAGAATATATGCTTTCGAAAGCCATTGTTCCGATTTTGTGCGTCGCACAATACGCAGACGAGCATATCGTGTTGACATGGTTTGCGGCTCTTGCTGTGTACATTGCAGAGAACTTGATGGGAACGATTTGCATCATACCCCAACAACGACTAAAATTTCGGGCTCATTGTTGCTCAAATGAGCTTGGCATCAGAATTGGCATAGCTCATTGCGTCACCGATACAGATGCGTGACTTGAGAGCGCTGAGTTGCACAACGCCAACTTGTAATGCAAGTTGTCGGCAGTGTTGAAGACAAGTGAGGATGGACCGATACATGCTAAGCCACTTTTTCGTTTTTGGAAACCGCACTAGAAAGAGGGCCCAGGTTACGTCTTTGGTACAACATGACAAGACTCGTGTGCTGTTGGTGGAATCAGCGACCTTACTAAGATAGGGCTTACTGCCAACGCAAGCACTCAATTCGATTATACGAAATGGAGAAGTAAGAACTTAGTTTCTTTTTCTCTCCTGGGCCCATGCGACGCAAATGTTTGGGGCACGCGGAGAAAAAAAGAAAATGGGTGGCACAAAGTGCACGCCAGAGCGATGGCCCACTTATCCGCGACCGTAGCGAGTGCCAAGTTGCTCTGGCACCAAAAGAGCGGGTAAGGCGATGAGAGCAAAGATGAGAAAAGATCACCTCGGACATGGCCTAACAATTCGCAACGGTTGAGTGAAGTTATCGGAAGAACTTGTCGTTATCGTAATGTTCGTCGTAGTGGTCGTCAATCGCAGTAGCGACGAAAACTCGATGCCGAAGATACACACATGACATGACAAGTGCTAAAGACCGCGGACGCCATGTCACGCCCACGCGCTGGAGCACGTATTTAGCAACGGACCAATCACTGCGCACGCCGCTTGCGAAATATACGCCCAACCAGCTGCGCACAAGTGTCAAACGCGCGCGCGCTCTCGCCGACGCGGCGCGGACGACGGCGACGGCGACGCGCATGGACCCGCCGTGGTGAACGGCGCTCCCCACTCCGCGACCCGTCGAAAGCGGCACTCGTTCCGCAGAGCCTTGATTCTGGGCGTCCACTGTTGGTGAAACAAGATGAGTGTTGAAACCGTGGAGAAGCGCGCCAAGTCAGACTCGAAGAGGTCCAAGTCCGACCGCAAAGACAAGAAGAAGGACAAGAAGGAGAAACGGTCAAAGAAGGACGCATCCAAGGAAAAGAGAGACAAGAAGGACAAGAAGGACAAGAAACGAAAACGAGACGCATCCCCTTCGGCAGAGGAGCAAAGCTCAAGTCGTTCCTCCCCAGACCACGTTCTCGATGCCGCTGCTGTTTATGAGGACGAACCCCGTCCCAAAAAGAGGACGAAGCACGATGAAAAACTGCACCCACAAGTTCAACCTGCGGGAGAAGATGACATGGACAACATTGCGGAAGACATGAACATCGGGCTCGGAGTACAGGTGAAGGCCAAGGTTGATTCCAATGACGTCAACGCGTTTGGCATGTCTCAACCCACAGTGAACTGTCTCAAGCAGAAGGACATTACGTCTCTTTTTGAAATCCAAGCCGCAACATACAAGCTGCTGCGCCTAGAACGCAAGGACGTGATCGGGCGAGCTCGAACCGGCTCCGGAAAGACGCTGGCGTTTGTGTTGCCCATCATCGAGACTCTGGCAGCCGACAACATGACGCGAGTGCGCGCGCACGACAAACCGGTGGTGCTGTGTTTAGCGCCCACGCGCGAGCTTGCGCAACAGGTTCATCGCGATTTTGAGTGGATTGCGGGCGCGCACCGCATATCGACCACATGTTTCACGGGCGGCACTCCAAAGGGCCCGCAAAAGGGCGAATTGAGACGCGGAGTGGACGTACTTGTGGGAACGCCGGGTCGCATCATTGATCATCTGGACGACGGCTCGTTGTCGCTTGGCGGCGTGCAGTTTGTGGTGCTGGATGAGGCGGATGAGATGCTTTCCATGGGCTTTCAGGAGGACGTGGAGCGCATTTTGGGCGCTTGTACCACGCGCAAAATGAAGCAGACGCTGCTGTTCTCGGCGACGATTCCGAAATGGGTGAAGGGGCTGGCGCAAAAGTACATGCGCGCGGACGCCACGGTGACGGTGGATACGGTGAGCAACGATAAGAACCGCACCAACGAGTGCATTACGCACCTTGCATTGGCGTGCCCGCCGTCTGAACGAGCGACTACGATGGCGGACGTGGCAAAGATTTATAGCGGATCGCAGGGCAAGACCATCATCTTTACGGACACGAAGGTTGAGGCAAATGAACTGGCGGAGGACAATACGCTGGTGGGCGCGCTGGGAGCGGTGGGAGTGTTGCACGGTGACGTGCCACAGAGTCAACGCGAGCGTACGCTGGCGTCGTACCGTGAGGGCAAGATTCGCGTGCTGGTGGCGACGGACGTGGCGGCGCGCGGTCTGGATATCAAGGCGGTGGACTTGGTGTTACAAACGCATCCGCCAAGTAACTACGAGACTTATATTCACCGCTCGGGACGCACTGGACGGGCGGGGAAGAGCGGCAGTTGCGTGACGCTGTACTCGCTCAAGGAAAAGTTCTTGATCGGGCTGATTGAGCACCACGCGGGCATCAAGTTTGAGCGCGGGCGTCCGCCGCAGGTGAGCGACGTGGTGCGCGCGAGCGCGGCGGATACGGCGCGGCGCATGCGCGAGGTGCACGGCGATAACGTGGCGCTGTTCCGCGACGTGGCGCGACAGGTGGTGCAACAATTCGGCGGCGACGACCACGACGACTCGGAGACGGCGGCGGAACGCGCACTGGCGGCGTCGCTGGCGTGCATGGCGGGGTACGAGAGCGAACGGTTCCGGTCGCGCTCGCTGCTGTCCGGGTTTGAGGGCTTTTGCGCGGCGATGATGACGGCGGAGCGGCGGTTCGAGCACGCGGGGCAGGCGTTTGCGGCGGTGCGACGCGCGGTGGGCGAGGAGTGCGCGGCGAGGATTCGCGGCACGGTGGTGTGTAAGGAGCGCTTCAAGGCGGTGTTCGACGTGCCGGACGAGCTGGTGGAGCGCGTGGTGCGCGCGGGCGGCATTGAGGTGGTGCACACGATGCCGGAGCTGGACGAGGAGCGGTTTGACGTGCGCGATGCGATGAGACGCGCGCAGGAGCGCAGGCACGTGCAGCGCAGAAAGTGGGGCAGTGGCGGCGGCGGTGGTGGCGGTGGCGGATGGCGTGGCGG